>PVJA010022963.1:0-33371 GCA_004027025.1 Myocastor coypus
TCTTCTTCTTCTTCTTCTTCTTCTTCTTCTTCTTCTTCTTCTTCTTCTTCTTCTTCTTCCTCTTCTCCTTCTTCTTCTTCCACTTCTCCTTCTTCTTCCTGTGTGGGTATTTTGGTTTGGGTCTCATAATGTGGCCCTGGATGGCACTGTGAAACCCACTGCTTCAGCCTCCAGAATGCTGGGATTAGAGTCATGTCCCACTATGCCTGACATCAGTCCCCTACACACACACACACACACACACACACACACACACACAGTTTTTTTGGTATTTGAAATGGAACTCAGGACTTTGTGCTTGCCAGGCAAGCACTGTGCTGTTGAACTATATCCTCAACCTTCTAAGTCTCACCTAAGTAAGTGTTCAGACACAGTCAACTGCTTTGCTTTTCCATAGTAACTCCAAATCCTTCATTCTTTTTTTTTTTTTTTTTTTTTGAGACAGGGTCTCACTATGCCATTCAGGCTGGCCTTGAGCTCACTTTTGTAGCCCAGGCTAGTCTTGAACTCACATCAATCCTCCTGCCTCAGCCTCCCAAGTGCTGGAATTACAGGCATGCACCACTATGCCTGGCTAAATCCTTCATTCTTGTCTTCCCCCTGGCACCCACCCCATCATTCCCAGTGTCCCCTGTGAGGCACCCTGGAGAAGTGGGAAGAGAGAGATCAGAAACATTGTGGCAGTGCAGAGCTAGAGAACCACTGGTCAGTTCTAAATCCACATTTTTCAATGTATGACAAAGACCTGTGGCTAGGAGAACATTTTCCATACTTACGTTTCTTGAAAGAAATTTGCTTTGACCTGGTTTTCTTTTCATTACCCTCATCTTGACTGCCACTCTTCCCAGCTTTCTTTCACTTCACTGTATTGGCTTTACAATTTTCAATTGTCTCACTGGTCTACCTTTTCCTTTACACCGCTTAGTGCATTATAGAAATGTACACTTAGAAAATTTGTCACAATGTGCTTTTTGTTCTGGCTCTTGCATAAAAATTGGGCCACAAAAGTTTAAGAGAAAAGACATTTGTGACTCTGAAGAGAAATAGTGCCTTCTAGTGTTGGCAGCAGCATTTTGTAACCATGCTGTTTTCACTGAAAAGTAAAATCACAAACATTTTAGAAAAACATGTTTTGTACTTTTTTGTAATTTTGCTTTTTTTTTTTTTTTTTTTTTTTTTTTTTTTTTTTTTTTTTTTTTTTTTTTTTTTTTTTTTTTTTTTTTTTTTTTTTTTTTTTGGTCTTTCTCACTATGCAGTTAAGGCTGGCCTTGAGCTCACTTTTGTAGCCCAAGCTGGTCTCAAACTTGCACTGATCCTTCTGCCTCAGCCTCACAAGTGCTAGGATTACAGACATGCACCACCATGCCCGGCTTTGCTTTTCTTAAATCATGCATCTTTGCAGTCCATGCTGTTTCTAGCCATCTTGGACACTGGTCATGGGACAGGCCTCAGCTTATCTCTTCTTTAATCCTCTCCCCTTCCCCGCTCTCCTCCAACTTCCCTATTCCGATCTCCATTCTTGTTGACTTTAATCCTAGCTCATGTGGCCTACAGTGTTTATGCTCCATGAGGCTGTTAGGTCCCTGTGCATGGTGCATCTTCATTCTGCCCACTGCCCCTGCCCCTGCCCCTCCTCGCCCCTCCCCCTTGCTCCCTGGGCCCATTCCCTTGTTCCCTTCTATCCATCCTTTATTATTCTCCTTGTTTGTACTTTGCCTCATCCTGATGAGACATACCAGATGGTATTTAAGCTTCTGTGTCTGGTTCATTTCACTCAACATTGTATTTTCTAGGTGCATCCACTTCCCTACAAATGTCTCAAGCTGTCTTTCTTTATAGTCAAGTAATATTCCATTACATATAGCTCCACAATTGCTTTGTCCAGTCATCTGTTGATAGATGTAACATACCACTTCAGGATTAGCTATTAGGAGTTGTGCTGCCATTAACATTGGTATGTGTGCATCGCTGTAGTAATGATGTCTTAAACTCTTTGGGAAAGATACCTACCAAGGGAATCACTGGGTCTTGCGGAATTTCTAGTTTCAGTTCTTTGAGAAATCTCCATACTGATCTCTATAATGGTTGTACTAGTTTACTTTCCCACCAACAATGAAGGAGAGTTCTCTTTTCATGACAACCTCACTAGTATTTGTTTTGTTGAATATTTTTCTTTGCTTTTGAATTTTTTGAGACAGAATTTCACTGAATAGTGTGAGGCTGGTCTCAAACTCACAGTGATTCTCTTGCCACAGTTTCCCAAGTGCTGGGATTACAAGCATGTGACCCCATGCCTGGCTGCCACCAGCATTTGTTACTATTTGTCTTTTTTTTTTTTTTTTTTTTTTTTTTTTTGTGGTACTAGGGATCAAACTCAGGACCTTATGCTTGCCAGGAAAGCATTTGTTCCATTGAACTATCTCCCTGGCTCCAACTATTTGATTTCCTAATGCTTGCCATTCTTTCCAAAGTAATATGAGATTTTAGACTTATCTTAATTTTCAATTCTGTAATGGCCAGAGATGATGAACATTTTTTCACGTATTTATTAATGATTTGCATTTCTTCCTTTGTGAAGTATCCATTCATTTCTCTTGCTAATTTTTGACTGGATTGTTTAGTTAGGTGGTTGGGCTGGTTACTCTTCTCTCGTTGCTGGGACAAAATACTCAACACCCAGAATTAAGGAAGGGAAGGTTTATTTAGCTCACAGTTAGTGGAGGTTTCAGTCATACTCAGCTTGCTCCAGGGCAGAGTGCACATGGCAGAGAGTAGCCATTTGTGGCAGTGGCAAAGAGCAAGAGGAAGGGAAGCAGCTATGGCAGCTAGCTGGCCTCTCTCTCTCCCCTCCTTACATTGTAATGCAGATTACCTGCCCCAGGGTGGGTGTAGCACCCATACCCACAATAATGAATCACAAACTCCAGAAGCAGCCCCATCACTATATGAAGCTTTGTGGGGACAGCTAGACACAAACCATAAAAGTGGTTTAATTTTTGTGTGTTCTTTGTATATTCTAGACATTAGTCTTCTGTCTGAGGAGTTGTTGGCAAAAAATTTTTTCCATTCTGTAGGTTCTCTTCGCTTATTAATTGATTCTTTTGCTGTACTGAATATTTTAGTCTTTTTTTTTTTTTTTTTTGTCTTTTTGAGACAGGGTCTTGCTATGCAGTTGAGGCTGGTCCTGAGCTCACTTTTGTAGCCCAGGCTGGTCTCGAACTCACACCAATCCTCCTGCCTCAGCCTCCCGAGTGCTGGGATTACAGGCATGAGCCACAGTCTAATATAATCTCATTTGTTGATTTTTGCTGTTCTTTCTCATACCACTGATGTTCAGTTTAGAAAATCCTTTCTGATGGCTATGTCTTCAATGGTTTTACCTATTTTATATTCCAGTAGTTTTAATGTTTCTATTTCAATGTTTAGATCTTTTTTTTTTAACTATTTTTTTTTATTTTTTGGTACCAGGAATCAAACTCTGGGCCTTGTGCTTGCTAGGTAGGTGCTGTGCACCTGAGCTATATCCCCAGCCTTCAGTGTTTAGATCTATGATGCATTTTTACTTTAACTTGATGGTACTGGGGACTTTATTTCTTTTTCTTTTTTGGTACCAGGTATAGAACTCAGGACTTTGTGCTTACCAGTCAGGCACTTGTGCCACTCAGCTCTGTCTCCAGCCCTTGACTGTAACTTAGTGTGTAGCGAACAATAAGGGCTCAGTTGCAGTCTTCTGCAAACACATAACCGGTTTGCCCAGCACCACTTGAATAGGCTGTCTTTCCTCTAACCTAAGCTTTGGCTCCTCTGTCAAAGACAAGCAGCTGAATGTGTCTGAGGAAGTGTCTGTGCCCTCAGTTCTGTTCCATTGATCCCTGTGACTATTTTTGTTCCCGGACCAAGGCATTTTTATCGCTATAGCTTAGTAGTGTAGCTTGAAGTCAGGGATCACTATGCCTCCATCTTTGCTCTTGTTACCAAAAGTCGCTTTTGCTATTCAGGATCTCTTCTCCCTCCATATGAATTTTAGAACTTTGAAGTATACTACTGGTATTCTTGATTGGGACTGTCACCTTGGTGAGCATGTTTTTCATCATATTTGTTTGGTGTTCTGTAAGTGTCATTTATATTTTAATCTCTTCTTATATTTGGGAAGTTTTCCTCTATGATTTTTGTAAATATGTTAGTAAATACATCTATGCTATTCTCTAATTTCTGTAACTACAGTTCACTGTAGATTGATCTGCTTATTTTCACCTAGTAGCTGATGAATAATCTCTTGTTCTCTTATTTCCTTTTTGGCTTCTTTGAGCTCTTCGTTGTCATGTACTATTTTGTCCTCAGTATTAGAAATTGTCTTCACATTGGTCATATGATTTCTTCATGGTTTTCCCCCTGGGTTATTTCTGTCTGAAATTTTTTTTTTTTTTTTTTTTATGATTCCATATCCTTGTTGAATCTCTCCTTCAAATTTTGAACTATTTTGGTTAGCTTGTCCAGTTTCTTAGCTGCTTCTCTGGAATTCACTGTGGGCCTATTGCATGACATTGCGTGGGCATCTGGTTTGTCTTTTCTTTGAACTCATCTATTTCCTTCATTTGTTCTATGAACTTTCGTAGATTTCTGCTACCTGATTTTTTGTTTGTTTGTTTTCTCCTTCCCCTGTAACCAACCACTCACTCTGCAATAGGAGATTTGGGAGAATTCAGGAATCCCCATGCTCCTGTGTGTGTATCTGTGCTGCTTCCCTCTCTTCTCTTCTCCTTTGGGAGGGGAGTCACCACAGGTTGAAGACTAGAGGACTGGAGTTGTGGCTTATATGGAGTCTGACTTTGTGTCCCTATGAATAATTTATTTTTTGGTCTTATTTATTTATTTATTTATTTACTTACTTACTTACTTTTGTGGAACTAGGGATTGAACTCAGGCCCTAGTACTTGCCAGGCAAGTGCTTATTCTACTAAGCTATCTCTCCAGTCTCCTATTTTTGGTCTTTTTGAGATAAAGTCTCACTATGCAGTTCAGACTGGCCTTGAGCTCACTTCGTAGTTCTGGCTGGTCAAAGTCCCAAAGATCCTGCTACTTCAGCCTCTCGAGTGCTGGACCATAAATAATTTTAAGCTTTGAGTGTCCAGCACTAGTGATTTTTTTATCATTAATTTTTATTTGGTTGTTGCAGGGTTTCGCTAGGTAGCTTGCTCTCGTGGTGATTTTCCTGCTTTCAGCCTCCCCAGAGCTTGGATTCCAGATGTGCACCAACATGCCCAGACTCTGGCTGGCTCAGCCAGGCCTGGAGTCGTGGCTGGTGCATTATGTGGTGCCAGGGATCAAACCATGGTCCCTGCATTTGTCCAAGCTTGCCTAATCAGGTGCTTTATTCCACTGAGCTATCTCACCAGCCCATGCAGCATCAGTATTTATGCCATTTCTTACTTACATGATTTGGACCCTGTGCCTATGTTTTGCCCACAGAATTACTGCTGGTTATCTCAGCACCCCTAGATTCACCCTTACAGCTCTTTAATATGGAACTCCTTGCAGCTACATGTTACCTCTTTGTCTGTTCTCTGAGCACACTGTGACAGTTTATTGTTGTGGCTGTTCCACAATGAGGTACATAAGGTGGGGAGAATGGTGTGGTTGGATGAAGAGTGTTTGACACTAGGGGAGGATTGTAGGGGGGATAGTATGGGTGAGAAGAAAAGTGTTTATCTGGGGTCTGAGTCTACTGGGCTACTTTTAGTTGGGTTGAAACGTCAGTATCAAGAGTTTTCAAAGGATATTTATAGAGGTAAGGGCGAGATCTTGGAGAAACAAGCTTCACTCTGTGATTGAGGAAAGTTATGTGCTTGCCTGCTGATAGGGAGAACAGCCAGCTGGGTAAGACATGGGTGAGCCATATGCATAGAAGGAGGAGGATGGAGACTTAATATGAGAGAAGATAGGAGTGACTCTGAGGGAGCTAAGTACAGAAACTTAAAAATGTAGAGAGGAGTTCATGTGTTTGGAAAAAGAATATGTCAGGCATGGTGGCACATGTAATCCCAGTAGTCCTGAGGCTGAGGCAGGATGATTAACATGAGTTTGAGGCCAGCTTAGGCTACATGGTGAGGTCAAGGTGGTCTGAACTACAAAGCAACATCCTGTCTCACAACAAAACAAAGCAGAAGCCAGGGATATAACTCAGTGGCCTGCCTGGTAAATACAAGGTCCTAAATTCAATCCCCAGTACCAAAAAACAACAAACAACAACAACAAAACCAGAAATATTAATAATATTGTTTCAGGAGTTTGAGGTAAAGAAATGAAATAAGCAGCTGAGATGAGGGAGAGAACACAAATACCTATTACTGTAAAAGAACATTACACTACCCCACATTACTAAATAAATCAAGAAAGAAACAAAAACTTGGGCAGGCGAGATGGTTCAGCGGTCTAAAGTGCCAGCTTAGGCATCACATGCTGCAACAGCCCCACCCCCAGGGCAGACTGAGCCAGCCATAATAGAAATAATAAATAAATAAATAAATAAATAAAGTTTAAAAATAAATTAAATTAAAAATTTTTTTAAAAAGGATGTCTGATGGGAATACAGATTCAGTGTTCACTCAGACTCTGTATATTAGATTTCCCTGTAGCTTTTTGGCCAGAGTCTGAGTGCTCACACCCCAGTAACTCCTCTAACTCCTCTGACTCCTCTAGCGTATACTGAGGCTAACTTGGACCCAGGACCTCTTTCCTCTAGCACTTTGCAGAGCCAAATCCAGTCCAAGTTCTTGGGTTGGAACTTTTGGTGTCCCTCACCCTGGGTGTGGTGGTACAATCAGTAGGCAGATAGACTGATTCATTGGTGTAAAGTTATCCACTGAGGCCAGGTGTGGTGGCACATGCCTATAATTCCAGCACTTGGGAGGCTGAGGCAGGAGGATCATTTTGAGTTCAAGATCAGACTGCTTTACAAAGTGAGCTCATGGACAGCCTGAACTGCGTAGTGAGACTGTCTGAAAAAGACAAAAAAAAAAAGAAAAAAGAAAAGAAAAAGATATTGTTCACTGAGTCAGGAGTATTCCTCTGTAATCAAATCAGCTTCGGATAAATCTGTTACAGTGATATTGTTCAGGGCTAGTTAAGAAATAACGTACTATGAGATCCTATCTTGGTTCTCCTTTTAGCCTAGAGAAAAAATCCACAGTGATAGTGGACTAACATAACAACTCAAGTGTTGACCTACAGTTAAAAGTGTACAGTGGCTGTGTCTCCTCTAGTGGTGAAAAACATCATTCAGTGATACTTTTTAAAATTTAAAAAATCTATCTATATGTTTATTTATTTCATACAGGGTCTTGCTACACAGCTTGGACTCATAGTGGTCTTCCTGTGTCAGTCTCTCTAGCACTAGGATTACAGGTGTGTGCCTGCACACCCAGCTTTTGTGGCCAGCACAGCATGCAGTACCAGGGATTGAACCCAGGTTCTTGTGCTTGCCAGAAGGGAATTTTGACCACTAAGCTATCTCCCCAGCCTCAATGATGATTTTATAGAATCAATTGTCTACCATCCAAGGGATTGGGGAAGGGGAGGGTTTTGTGATATGTATCTATCTATCTATCTATCTATCTATCTATCTATCTATCATCTATCTATCTATCATCTACCTATCTATGAAAAGATGGTGGTTTAATTAAATAACACTCATACATAATGACTGCAAAAACAAAAACCATCTAGGATACACAGGGTTCTGAAGGTCATTGACATAAAAAGCCAAAAGGCTCTACTTGCTACAAAATCCATTACTTTTGTGATTTTTTTTAAAGGTCTTCTGCTATGTGGAATGGAAAAGAGGAAATAGGAGGAGGACAGGGGTCTTAGTGGTACTAAAGTTATGTTGTATATTTAGGTGGGGATAGGAGAAAAGACAAGGTATAAAAATTGGTGGTAAGAAATGGGGATGGGAAAAGACTCTGTGAGTGATATAGATATTAGAGAAAATGGGGCCCAGCAGGATGGCTCAGTGGTCTAAAGCGCCTGCTTGGGAAAGCTTGGGCAGCTTCAGGGACCGCAGTTCAATCCCCAGCACCACATGCTGCGCCAGCCCTGCCCTCGGGGTGGGCTGAGCCAGCCATGAAAATGAGTGAATAAACAAACAAAGGTTCTGAAACAAGAAAAAAAATTAATAAATAAATTTTAAAATCTTTTAAAAAAAAGATATTAGAGAAAATGTTAAGGAAAGACAAATGAAAAGGGGATAGGTGAAAGGAAAGAGGGCTGAGGATTAGCAGCACAGCCTATGCCAGACAACCATGAGGTCCTGAGTTTGACTCATGGTACGAAGAAAAAGGAAGGAAAAGAAAGGAAAGGAAAAGAAAAGAAAAGTCAAGAAAGAATAAGGTTAGGGAAATAGCTCAGCAGAATAAGAGCTTGCCTGGCAAGCTCAGGGTCCTGAGTTCAATCCCCAGTACTGGAAACAACAACAAAAAAAAGAAACAGGAAAAAGAACTCAAGCAAAAGTGATCAAAATTATCACCCCTGGTTAGAAGTAAGAGGGATCTAGAGGAAGAAGGGAGAATTTTCATGCCGTCTGTAAACTATATTAGAAGAAAAGGGCAAAAGGAAGAGAAATACGCATATGTATGTTCACATGCACACACATGAAAGAAAAAAGGGTGAAAGAATGAAGTGAAAAGTTGGGGTCTGGGCATCGTGGTGCATGCCTGTAATCTCAGCACTCAGGTGGCTTAGGCAGGAGGATCACTGTGAGCTTGAGGCAAGCTTGGGCTACACAGTGAATTCAAGGCAGGTAGATCACTTCCATAATGAGTCAAGCTTACTCTTGATAAAGAATGGACTAGCCTGGTATGGTGGTGCATTCTTGTAATCCCAGCACTGGGGAGGCTGAGGCAGAAGGATGCTTCCGAGTTCAAGGCCAGCCTGAAATAAACAGCAAGACCCTGTCTCAAAAAAGACAAAAAAAAAAAAAAAAAGAAGGGCCAGCCAAATAGCTCAGTGGATTAAAGTGCCTGCAAGCAGATGCAGGGGCCAAGGTTCAATCCCTGGGTCTTTTGTGCCAGCCCCACCCCCGGGGCCTCCTGAGAAGGCAATTGAGACCGGGCCTGGTAGCATACACTTGTAATCCCAGCTCTTGGGAGGCTGTAAACAAGCAGATCGCTATGAGTCCAATCCAGTAGTAAGACCCTGAACACCCTATAGACCCTACCTTAAAATAAATAAATAAATAAATAAATAAATAAATAAATAAAGTGGATTGAAGACTACCCTGCACAGCTTTCCTGTTAACAGCGAAGCAGTTAGTAAAGAGACAGACTCATATCGTATGTGATTCCCGAATAGTTTTTATTTGTTTGTTTTGTTTTGTTTTTTGGGACCAGGGTTCAAACTCACGACCTTGCACTTGCCAGGCAGGCACTTATGCCATGGAGCTATCTCCCCAGCTCCTCCTCAGCTGTTTTATGAGATACAAACTCTAAACTTCTTGCACTTTTCCAGGGAGAAAAAATTATCAATACATATTATACCTGTTAGCTTCTGCACTAAAAACTTGCTTATCTTTGAAAAATGCTTCTGCCCTTGGGACCCTGGACCAGGAAGATCACTGTGAGTTCAAGGCCAGCCTGGCCTAAATTCAGGCCAGCCTGCACTACATAGTGAGACACACACACACACACACACACAGAAATTCTGATTTATTAGAATGTAAGAGTGGAAGTTTTTAAAGGGTTGAATTATTAAAGGTAAGACTCTAATGTGTTTTGAAACTCTTACATTGTAATTTCTTATTAAAAGTAACAAAAAATAATAATATGAAATAAATAAAAACTTTAAAAAGGTAAGACTAAGATTCCTTTTTTTTTTTTTTTCTTTTCAATAGAAAACACAACACATTTTGGTCACTTTATTAAATGATTGTTACAGTTGGTATCTAGTTGTTCCCCCAAAGCCTCATGCAGTTATGGGGCAGACTTCTAGAGTTTGTGATTGATTCCTGATCCAGTGCTTGGATTATGGGTGTGAGTGTTACACCCAGCCTGAAGCAGATAGTCCTAATACAACATAAGGGAAACAGACTTGCTCTCTGTGGCCATTTTGTTGCTGTTACTCCTCCCTTTTGCTCTAGCTGTTTTGCTCCACCATGAACTGCTGCCCTCTGCCATGTGTCACTCTGCCTTGGAGTCAGCTGAGTATAGACTGGAAGCTAAATAAACCTTTCCTTCCTTAATTATGGGTGTTGGTTATTTTTTTGTCCCAGCAACAAAAGAAGAGTAACTGAAATGATGACATTAGTTTGTTTCAACTGCTAAACCACTTTGAATGGTGAAAACATAGATAGTATATTGTTATTTTTGAATGCTTTTGTTTAAAAACACCATTTCAAATATATTACAAAACAGCCTTAAAGGAAGAAGTGTCATCTTTTCTATAGTACTTAAGATACTAAGTACAGAATTGAAAAGCAGTCCAAAAGACACTAAGTCAAGTCTTGATAGCTATGTGATTTCAGCAGCCAAAACTGGATGAAGGACTGGAAACATTACTACACAACTGGCATCGCAATACTAAGCAAAAATTCTTTATACCCAAACAAATAAAACAGGTTACAAAAAGTGGAGAATTTTGGGGCCCGGCAGGATGGCTCAGTGGTCTAAAGCACCTGTTTAGGAAAGCTTAGGCAGCTGCAGGGACAGAGGTTCGATCCCCAGCACCACATGCTGTGCCAGCCCAGCCCTCAGGGCTGAGCAGCCATGAAAATAAATAAACAAAAGTTCTGAAAAAAGAAATAAAATAAAATAAAAAATTCTTTAAAAAAAAGTGGAGAATTTAGTAGGTAAAACTGTACTACAAGAAATAATTTAAATAGTCATTTTAAAGCCAAGAGTTTTCTTTTTATTTTGGGGGGAATTTGTCTGTTCTGTTGTTCTGTTTTGAGACAGGATCTTGTATATACCTAAGTCTGACCTTGAGTTGATCCTCTGCCTCAGCCTTCAGTCTTTCCTGCTTCAGCCTCCCAAATGCTGAGATTACAGGTGTGCGCCACTACACCTAGTGATCTATGAAGATTATATTGTACCCAACAATCTCCATTTGTAACCAAGTGCTCACTCTGTTTGTGTGTTGTGTCTTAACTTCAGTTTGTCATTTGGTAGTAAGTCTCCAGCTTATCTGTTTACATAGATGTTCACCTCTCATCCCAAGGTCCTGTTTGGCTATTCATAAATACTTAATTATAATTTACATTATCATTTATTCTAAGTATTAGTGGCAACAATATTTATTTATAATTACATATTAATATTATTATTTTATAATTCACTATGTCCCTTGTATATTGAAACAGACATACTAAATGGAACCTTACCTGTTGATGACCTTAACCAGGGTTATTTTTGTGTTAAAGCCTGTTTCACAAGCATCCCGAGAACTCAACCAGGGCTTATTTTCCAGTTAGATCTTATTCTTGGGGAAATACAGTAGCTCTGTGTTTTTTCTGGGTCCTTGTCTGATTTTAGAATCAGGATAATGGTAGTTTTCATGAATGACTTTAGAAGTTCTAACTCCCTTTCAATTTTACTAGAGAATTTCAGTGAATCCATTAGGACTTGGGTTTATGCTAAATGATAGTTACTATTATTATTATTATTATTACCATTATTATTATTATTACTGCTTCAATTTCAATTCCTGTTAGTGAATTATTTAGGATTTTTAAATCTTTTTGGTTCAGTTTTGGTATTTCATATGCACCTAGGAACCTAGCTATTTCTTCTGAATTCTTCAATTTATTGGTGTACAGGTTGGCAAAGTACTGTAGTTGTTAATATTCTTTGTTCGGGGGTGGTACCAGGGATTGAACTCAGGACACTGAGCTTACCTGGCAGGCACTTATTCTACTGAGTTATCTCCCTGGCCCTTAATCTGATTTTGACACTGTCCATTGTGCTTACCTGCTTGCTTGCTCACTCTTTCTTTCTTTCTTTCTTTCTTTCTTTCTTTCTTTCTTTCTTTCTTTCTTTCTTTTCTTTCTCTTACTTTTGTTTGTTTTTGTGGGACCAGGGTTTGAACTCATGACCTTGCACTTGCCAGGCAGGCACTTGTGCCACAGAGCTAACTCCCTGACCCCTTCTTTCTTTTGAAAGGTTCTCACTATGCAATTCAGACTGGCCTTGACCATTCTATGTAGCCCAGGTTGGCCTTGAACTGGTGGAAATCCTCCTGCCTCAGCCTACCAAGTGCTGAGATTACAGACATACACTGCCATGCCTGGCATCTTTTCCACTTCTAATTACCTTGATTTAGGTATTTTCCCACTTTCTTTGGATTAGATTGGCTAATGGTTTGTTTGTTTTGTTTATTCTTTCAAAGATGTAATTCTTCAATTCATTGATTCTTTATATTTTTTTTCTCAACTTAAAAGATTTCTGCTCTGGTTGTTATAATTTCCTTCCTTGTACTAGCTTTGGATTTGGATTGCTCTTCATTTTCTAGAACTTCAAGATGTGTTCTAGCCGGGCGTGGTGGCGCATGCCTGTAATCCCAGCACTCAGGAGGCTGAGGCGGGAGGATCAGTGCGAGTTCGAGACCAGCCTGGGCTACAAAAGTGAGCTCAAGGCCAGCCAGAACTGCATAGTGAGACCCTGTCTTGAAAAAAAGAAAAAAAAAAGATGTGTTCTAGGTACTGAGGAGATAGCTCCGTGGCACGAGTACCTACCTGGCAAATGCAAGGTCCTGAGTTCAAACCCCAGTCCTGCACACACACAAAAGAAGATGCCTTGTTAGATTGTTTATTAGGGCTGTTTTTGTTATGTGAGCCCTCTTTGACACTGCTTTTATTTTATCTCCTAAATTTTGATATTTCATATTCTTTATTCTAAGGTCTGTGTTATTTCTTCTGCAAGCCATTGATTATTTAAGAGTGTGTGGTTAGCCAGGTGTGATGGTGCATGTCTGGAATTCCAGCCCAGGAGCTGAGGCAGGAGGTACAGCATGAGTTCGAGGCCAGCCTGGGCAATATAGTGAATTCAAGGCCAGTTGGCACTACTTAATGAAACCTTGTCTCAAAAAAAAAGTACATATACTTTCTTTTTTAAATATTTTATTTTATTTTATTTTTCTTAAACCTCATTTATTTACTTGTGTTATGGCCAGCTCAGCCTGCCCTATGTGTGGGGCTGACACAGCATGTGGTGCCAGGGATCCAGCTATGGTCTCTGTCCTTGCCTAAACTTTCCTAGGCAGGTGCCTTAGACTATTGAGCCATCTCCTCAGCCTTTGTTTTTTTTTTTTTTTTTTTTTTTTTTTAAGAAAAAAGTATACTTTTTAGTTTGCATGTGTTGCAATTTCTGAGGCTTTTCATTGATTTCTACTTTTTTATTCATTAGTGTAGGGTCTACAGGTCTCACTACACAGATTGGACTTGTAGTGATCCTCCTGTTTTTAGCCTCTAAGATCTGGGATTATAGGCATGCACACCACACGCATTCTCAATCACCCTTTCAGCAGGCCCTGGAGGCGGGGCCGGCAGGGCACACCGGGGATGGAACCCCAGTCTCTGTGGCTGCCTAAGCAGGTGCTTTAGTCTGCTGAGCTATGTGGCCAGCTCTGATTTCTAGTTTCATTGAACTAAAGTTTGACAATATGCATGGTATAATTTTTTTTTTTTTTTGTCTTTTTGAGACAGAGTCTCACTATGCAGTTGAGGCTGGCCTTGAACTCACTTTTGTAGCCCAGGCTGGTCTCGAACTCGCACCGATCCTTCAGCCTCAGCCTTATGGTATAGTTTTAATGCATTTATATTTACTTTTTTATTTATTAGCTAGTATGTGGTCTTTTTTGAAGAAAGTTCCATATGCTGTTGAGAACTATGTGTACTCTGTTTTTTGTTGGGCGAAACACTGTGGGTATATATTAAGTCCATTTGTTTAAAGGTTTTGTTCAACTCTAATTTTTCTGTTGATTTTTTTCCTAGCTCTGCCTATCTGTGTTAGTGAGCCACTGAGTTTCCCATCATAATTGTGTTTATCTATTCCCTTATGCCCAGCAGTACTTGTTTGGTGTAGTTGGGTATGCCACTATTAAGTGCATATACATTGATAATTGTTATCTCTTCCTGATGGGTGTTTGTATCACCAACATGTGGTGACCTTCTGTGCCTCTCTCGATCCGTTTTGAAGTCTGCTTTGTCTGAAGATAGGACTGCAGCACTTGCTTTTTTTCCCCCAGGTTCACATTGCCTGAAATATTGTTTTTCATCATTTGATTGTTAATGTGAGTTTCTTTGGGGATTAAAATGTGTTTCTTGTGTATAGCAGTCCCCTGGATTTTGTTTATTGATTGATTTTGCTAGCCTGTGTTTACGATTGGAGAATCTAGACCACTCACATTATTAGCTATTATCTTTTTTTTTTTTTTTGTCTTTTGGAGACAGGGTCTCGCTATGCAGTTGAGGCTGGCCTTGAGCTCACTTTTGTAGCCCAGGCTGGTCTCGAACTCGTACCGATCCTCCTGCCTCAGCCTCCCGAGTCCTGGGATTATAGGCGTGAGCCACCACGCCTGGCTCCATACCTTTCTACATTATGTCATATATATATATATATACATATATTTTTTTTAAGATCTTTTGCAATGTTAGTCTCATTGTCTCTTTCCAAGGTGACCTTGAGAATTTTTGAAATGCTTGTTTAATTATCACGAATTTTCTTTACACTTTTTACCATAAAACAATCTTATTTCCACATTAATTATGAAAGATATATACAGTAAAAGAAACCACCAATAAGCTAGGGTGTGACATAGTCCTGTAATTCCAGCACTCAGGAGGCTGATGCAGCAGTATTTTGGTGAGTGAAGCCAGCCTGGGCTACATAGGAAGTTCATCCTGAACTGCATAGTGAGACTTTATGTCAAAAAACAGAGTGTAGAGACAATCACTTTTCTCTCAGACAAAGGGTTAATATCTAAAATATATAAAGAACTAAAAAAAGTAGACCCCAAATTTTTTTGACCCCCCCCAAATTTAAAGACCCAATCCAAAAATGGACATTTCAAATAGATATTTCTCAGATGAAGAAGCAGAAATGGCAAATAAATACATGAAAAAATGTTCATTATCAGTGATCATTAGAGAGATACAATTTTATTTTTTTATTTTTTATTTTTTTTTATTTTTTTTTTTTTGGCTTTTTGAGACAGGGTCTCACTGTGCAGTTGAGGCTGGCTTTGAGCTCACTTTTGTAGCCCAGGCTGGTCTCGAACTCGCAGCGATCCTCCTGCCTCAGCCTCCCAAGTGCTGGGATTACAGGCGTGAGCCACCACGCCCGGCTAGAGAGATACAATTTTAAACAACATTGAGATTCATGGCCACTATTAATGAATCAACTGACAACAAATGCTAGAGGGGCTTATAAAAAAAAAAGTAAAAGGGTTGGTGAGATGGCTCAGCAGTCTAAAGCACCTGCTCAGGCAAGCTTAGGCAACCACAGGGGCTGAGGTTCAATCCCTGGCACCAGATGTTGTGCCAGTCCCACCTCCAGGGCAGGCTGAGCCAGTCATAATAGAAAAAAAAAAATACTAGAGGGGGTGTGGGGAAAAAGGAACCCATCCGGGCGTGGTGGCGCATGCCTGTGATCCCAGCACTTGGGAGGCTGAGGCAGGAGGATCACTGCAAGTTCGAGACCAGCCTGGGCTACAAAAGTGAGCTCAAAGCCAGCCTGAACTGCACAGTGAGACCCTGTCTCAAAAAGCAAAAAAAAAAAAAAAAAAAAAAAAAAAAAAAGGAACCCTTCTCCACTACTGGTAGGAGTGTAGACTGGTATAGGCACTCTGGAAATCAGTAAATCAGTGTGGTGATTTCTCGAAAAACTAGGACTAGAGCTTCTGTTTGACCTACACGTTCCCCTCTTGGGTATCTTTCCAAAAGAATTAAAAGCATTATACCACAGAAACATATACATACCCCTATTTACAGCAGCCCTATAGCTAATACTTAGAAATAGCCCAAAAGCCCATCAACTAATAAACAGATAAAGAAGATATGTTTTTTTTATTTTTTTTATTTTTTTTTTTTCTTGTTTTCAGAACCTTTGCTTGTTTATTCACTCATTTTTTTATGGCTGGCTCAGCCCGCCCCAAGGACAGGGCTGGCGCAGCATGTGGTGCCGGGGATCGAACCGCGGTCCCTGAAGCCGCCCAAGCTTTCCCAAGCAGGCGCTTTAGACCACTGAGCCATCCTGCCGGGCCCGACATGTTTTTTTTTTTTAAATACGATGGAGACAATACTACTCTGTCATAAAGAAGGGTAAGAACGAGACATTTTTTAGCTTTTTTTTTTTTTTTGTCTTTTTGAGACAGAGTCTCCCTATGCAGTTCAGGCTGGCCTTGAACTCACTTTTGTAGCCAGGCTGGTCTCGAACTCACACTGATCCTCCTGCCTCAGCCTCCCAAGTGCTGGGATTACAGGTGTGCACTACCACGCCCGGCTTGAATGGATATCCTTCAGAACATGCACATTTTTTTCCATACACGTTTTGTTAAACAAGATCTTGCTCTAACGTTCAGGCTACCCTTGAACTCACTGTAGCTCAGGCTGGCCTCAAACTCATGCCAATTCTCCTGCCTCAGCATCCTCAGTGCTAGGATTATAGGTATATGCCACCATGATCAGCAAGACGATGCTTTTGGTGGGCATGGTGGTGCCCCTCTAATCCCAGCACTCAGGAGGCTATCTTGCAGGAAGATCTATCTGTAAGTTAAAGGCTAGCCTGCATAGTGAGACCCTGTC
Organism: Myocastor coypus; assembly: GCA_004027025.1. NCBI lineage: Eukaryota > Metazoa > Chordata > Mammalia > Rodentia > Myocastoridae > Myocastor > Myocastor coypus. The sequence continues at coordinate 16,790 of PVJA010022963.1, forward strand.
TCAGAAAGACTAAATAAATAAATAAATAAGATACTTTTAAGTGACATAAATCAGACACACATATTTAAATAGTTCCTATGTTTTGAATTTTAGGAATATTTTCCCTATCTCTGCAAAGTACATGGTATGGTTTGTGTCTAGTTGGGCCCCAAAAGCTTCATGTAGTCTTAGGGAAGGGACTTCTAGAGTTTGAGATTAACTCATGATCCCCTGGGATTACAGGTGATCCAAGGATGAGATTATGGAGCCAGTATGATAGCTCAGCAGTCTAAAGCACCAGTTTAGGCAAGCTTAGGCAACCACAGGGACCACTGTTTGATCCCCAGCACTAAATACTGCACCAGCCCTACCCCCAGGGCCGGCCGAGCTTTCCATAGCATTAATATTTAGTTAGTTAGTTAGTTAGTTAGTTAGTTATTTTGAGACAGGGTCTTGCTATGCAGTTCAGGCTGGCCTTGCACTCACTTTTGAAGCCCAGGCTGGTCTTAAACTCACACCAATCCTCTTGCCTCAGCCTCCCAAGTGCTGGGGTTACAGGTCTGAGCCACCATGCCTGGCTATTTAGTTAATTAAGTTTTTAAAAAAGAGAGATTATGGATCTGAGTACTGCTGGGATTATGGACATGGCCCGAGGTAGAGAGCTTCAATATAATATAAGAGACAGAGAAACAGACTTTTCTCTCTCTTCCTCCCCCTCCCCCTCTCCTTCCTCTCCCCTCTCCTCCCCTCCCCCTTCCTCTCCCCATGCTGTTCCCCCTCCCTCCCTCCCTCCCTCCCTCTCTCTCTCTCTCTTGCTCTCTGTTGTTGTTATTGGCCTGTTGCCATTGTTGCTGTTCTGCCACCATGAACTGCTGCTCTCTGCCTTGTGCTGCTCTTCCTTGGAGCCAGCTGAGTATGGACTGAAACCTCTAGTTACTATGAGCTGAATAAACCTTTCCTTCCTTCATTTTAGCTGTCAGGTATTCGTCCTACCAAGAAGAGAAGAGTAACTGAGACAGTACATTAATGCTATTTTGATCGGAATAGCATTAAATCTGTATAGCATTGGAAATAGGGCTATTTTTATTATGTAAGTTCTTTCTATCCATGAACAAGAGATATCTTTCCATCTTCCGATGGCCTCTTCAATCTCCTTTTTCAGAGTATTATATACAGGCATTTTATTTTCTTTGTTTGATTGACTCCTAAGTGGGTTTTGTTGTTGTTGTTGTTGTTGTCGTTGTTTTGATGCTATTGTTAAGGGTATGGTTCCCCTAATTTTTCTCTCAGTGAGTTTATTATTTGTGTAGGGAATTATGTTAATTGTTGAGTATTGATTTTCATATCCAGCTATGTTACTGAATTTGATTATTAAATCTACAAGTCTTTTTTTTTAAATGTATTTGGGGACCAGGTGAGATAGTGGTCTAAAGCACCTGCGTAAGCAACTTCAAAGACTGCAGTTTGATCCCTAGCACCACATGCTGCACCAGCCCCAACCCCAGGGCAGGCTGAGCTGGCCATAACATAAATAAATAAAGTTAAATCATTTGAACCTCCACACAGTCTTCAAAAAAAATTATAAATGTATTTGGTATAGGGTCTCTCTATGCAGATTGGACTCATAATGATCCTCCTGTTGTCAGCCTCCCCTGCCTGGCATTGTAGGCACACACCACCATGCTTGGACCCAGTCACTAGCTCAGCACACCTGAGGCTGGGTCTGGTGCACCAAGGTTGGGACTGGCACAGTATGTGTTGTTGGGATGCAACCCCCTATTTTTAGTCCCTGAGCTATCTCACAGCCCCTAAATCTACAAGTCTTAATCCAAGCGTGGTGGTGTGAGCTTGTAATCTTGCTCTTAGTACTGTATTGAATAAAAGTGGTGATGGTGGGCCTCCTTGCCTTGTTCATGATTTTAGAGTGAAAACTTTTAGTTCTTGACCATTTAGTAAAGTGTTGGCTATTGGTTTGTTTCAGATGGCTTTTATCAAATTGAAGTAAAGCCCATCTATTCCAATAATCTGTAGAGTTTTTATTATGAAAGGGTATTGGACTTTTGTCAAATGCTTTTTCTGCATTTGTTGAGACGATTATATAATTTTTGTCTTTGTCTCTGTTAATATGGTTGCCTTACTCTTCTCTCATTGCTGAGACAAACACCCGACACCTAAAATGAGGGAAGGAAAGGTTTATTTAGCTCACAATGACTGGAGGCTTCAGTCCATATTCAGCTGGCTCCAAAGCAGACTGGCGCATGGCAGAGGGCACAGCGGGCAGAGAGCAAGAGCACTGGGAGAGTTAGCAGCAACTCAAGCAGCTAACTTCTCTTCCTACCTTACATTGAAATGTAAACACCTGCTCCAGGGGAGGGGCAGCACCCATTTACACAATAATTAATTATGAATTCCAGAAGCCACCCCATGGACTACACAAGGTTTTGGGGGGACACCTATACACAATCCATAACAATGGTGTATTGCATTTATTGATTTGTGTTTGTTGAACCATCCCTGAATCCCTGGGATATATTCTACTTGGTCAGGATGTATAATCTTGATGATTTGCTGCATTCTGTTTGCCAGTATCTTTTTTTTTTTTTTTTTTTTTTGGGGGGGGGGTATCTGAGGTTCAAACTCACAACCTTTTACTTGCCAGGCAGGCACTTGTGCCACGGAGCTATCTCCCCAGCCCCTGTTTTCATCTATTTTCATTAGGGACATTGGCCATGGTTTTCTTTTTTGGTTGGGTCCTTCTTTGGTTTTGGCATCCAGTTAACACTTGTATGCAGAAAAAGGAGACCCAATGAACCATAAAGCATCTCTCATGAGACTCAAATATTCTAGACAAATGTCTTGGTCCAAAGCTAAGATGATGCTGGCATCTTTCATAGAAGCATAGTAGAAAGCCCTACTGAGGGCTTTTTGTCTCTGTAAGGCCCACTAACTCCTTAGGGAGGGGGTTGAACCATTTGGTGGCTCTAGCCTTTTCAAATTCTGATGAAATCAGAGTGCAGTCTGTCCCACCAAGACCCCCAGTCATATTGAGCCACTTGATGGCTCTCCTCAAGCAGCATGGAACTCTTTGAAAAATAACATTTCTGGCATTTATCCTCATCGTAGAGGCTTTGGTACTTTAAGGCTATAAAGACAGAAAGCTGTTTTTAAAAAGAAAAGACCTTTGGGCTAGGGATAACTCAGCAGCTTGCTGTTTAAGAAAAAAAGAAAAGAAAAGAATCTTTAAAAATGCTAAGAATCAGGGCTGGGGAGATAGTTCCATGACACAAGTGCCTACCTGACAAGTAAAAGGTTGTGAGTTTGAACCCCGGTCCTGCAAAAAATAAACTAAACTAAAATAAAAATCTTAAGAATGACTCACAGTCACCTGAGTTAAGCTTTGCTGGCTGTTCTTTTGTTCCCTTGAGGCTGTCTGGTACATTTCTAAATAATCTGCTCTTGGGCTGCTGCTTGCTGCCTCCTGCCTGCCTGCCATGGACTGTCCCTCTGCCACACCCCTCTGCCCTGCCACCCAGGCTTGGAACTAGCCAGCGATGGGTCCAAACCTCTACAAAGAGTGAGCTGAAATATTGTCAACTTTTCTTCCTTTACCTGAACTTCCATGAACATCTGTGTGAAATGTTCCACAAACTTGTTTTGTGTGGAAACAACTTATCTCTCTGGGATAAGTGCCAAGAATACTGACTGCTGAGGCATATTGATTTTTTTTTAAATATTGATTTATCTGGTATAGGGCCTCACTCTGCAGCTCCAATTTGTAGTGATCCTCCTGTCTCAGCCTCCCCAGAGCTGGGATTACAGGCAGGTGCCACCATGCCAGATTTCAAGGCCTGCACGATGTGCTCGGGGTTCTGGGGCCAATAGAACATGCAACACTGGAGATCAAACTTGGTACCTTGTGCTTGCCAGTCAGGTACTTAGACTGCTGAGCTATCTCCCCAACCCATATATTAACTTTTTTGAACAAACTATTCTGTGCAACAGTCTTGTGTGGAGCTGTGCTGTGACAGGTAGACCTGGACCAATATAACAGAAAGCACTTGAGTTGGGAAAAAAAAAGCAAGACAGAATCTTCAGAGTTTTCCAGAATCACTACTTATTCCAGTTTTGAAATTTGTGATGATATCCTTGCATAAGTCAAGGATCAATATTTTGTTGAAGAAACTGTGATGTCCTTAGGTGCAAAATTAGTGTAGAATTTTGGAAGTCTTCTCTACATCACATCAAAATTGTTTTGCTGTGCATGTATTTGCTGCGCTTGCCAGGCAGGCACTGCTCTGCTGAGCTGTATACCCAATGCAAAAAAAGAGACAAACTTTTGAAATGAGAAAAAATGAAGATACTGACTTTTGACAAGCTAAATTAAAAAGACAAAAAGCAGATGGCCTAGAAGCCAAGAAAAAAGGAAGATGAAGGGAAAAAAGAGGGAAAAACTGAAGGAAATTGTTGAAGAGACTAAAGAAGAAAAAGAGGATTAAAACAGACAAAAGAGAGAAGTTATGTGAGGAAAAGCAAAAATATTTGAAATATCTATAACAGTGGTGAAAGAAACCTAGAGAAGATGTGGAATGTGCTGATTTCAACAAATCGCAGAACCAATTCCAGTGAAATCTAGACCCCACAAAATCTGTGGTATTGCAGTTGCATCTTTGGCAGATGTGTGGCCACAGTTATCCTAGGGCTGCAGTTTCAAAACCTTGGCTCTCTCTTTTTAATTTTTTGTATGCAGTACAGGGTCTACAGGGTCTCACTATATAGATCGGACTCATAGTGATTCTCCTGTTTTCAGCCTCCCAAGTGCTGGGATTACACAGGCACTATGCTTGGTCTCATTCAACATCTCAGCACACCCCTGAAGGTGGGACGTGGGACAGGCACAGCACATTGGGGATGAGCACCCCCCACCCCCTGCCCATGTGTCTGCCTAAGAAGGTGCTTTAATCTGCTGAGCTATCTGTCCAGCACACTCCTTTTTTTCCCCCCTTGAGTCTTGATAGTTGCACTCTTTCTGAAATTCTCATACTGCACATCTTGGCTTCAGGTGCTGATGTGGCATTAGCAAATACAAAATACAGGTATCAGAAAAGAGGAGGATTTGATTCACTGTTGATGACTGTTTGATGACTGAGTTTTATTTGAGCAATTCCAGTCTACTGAAGAAAATGTGAAGCATTTCAGTGTATGACTTGGTACCAGTGTTGTAGGCAGCTGAATTAGATAGAAATATTATAGGCAGTCAGACAGGGCCAGGCCCTCAAGGACGACATGGAAGACAAGGTGACCGTACAACTGGAGACAGACACTCCTCCGCAGCAGGCCAGATCTTATGACAGGAGTAATTAAAAGCAACTACATAGTCCCTTAAAAATGCACATCAGGGATTGATATGCTAAGTAAGTATCAATCACATTGAAAGATGCTAAAAAGAGTCACAAGTCCAAGTTCAATAGATGGTGTTCTTGCCCCTTACTATGTGACTTGCCTTCCCATTGGATCCTCATGTTAATCAATTTTACCTAAGCAATGGTGCTTATAATCTCATTGGTTGACAACAGTTTTGTCCCACCTCATACCAATCTAAGCGAGTTCCCAGGTCTTCTCTATAAAAGTCCCTGGAAGAGACAGCTTCTGGGGTACACCCACTCGGGACCCCCCTCCTGTCCCTCTCTCGAACAGGAGCTTTCTTTCCCTCATAAATACGTTCTGCTCATTACCTCCATTTGTTCCTAAAATTCATTCTTCAGTTTTAGAGAATACGAACTCATCCCAGGTACTTTTCAGATTGTGGATTGGTTTTCCCTATATCATTTGGAGGTTCCCTACTAGAGGTCATGTACCCCAGATCAGTTTTTTCTTCCTCCATCACCAGGAGGAAAATGGAGATACTTTATGCTCCCTGTGGGAATCTATTGGCCCTCATTTCTACTAAGGATTTCACTAATCATGATGGCAGGCAAAGTAGGAGTTTCAAGAGTTAACGGCATAGCATCAAAAAGAGAGGGAAGCTGGGCGTGGTGGCTCACGCCTGTAATCCCAGCACTCGGGAGGCTGAGGCAGGAGGATCAGTGTGAGTTCGAGACCAGCCTGGGCTACAAAAGTGAGCTCAAGGCCAGCCTAAAGTGCATAGCGAGACCCTGTCTCAAAAACACCAAAGGGGAAAAAAAAAAAAAAAAAGAGAGTGGGAAGGAGCAGCTGCCAGAATTCATAAAAGGAAGAAAAACTAAAAGAATGAGAACAAAATATGAAAGAGGAACAAGCAAAACTAAAAGGAGGGTGAAAAAAGAAATTCAATGGCAGAGGTAGCTATAGGTGAGGGGGAAAGGGAAGGTTTTGGTATTAGCACCAAGAGCAAAGAAATAGGGTAAAAGGAACTTGAACAAAGTGGAGAAAAAAAAAAAAAAAAAAAAGTAATGTGGATTTAGAAAGGTTAATGTTTAATTGTTTGATCAATCTTATATACCTATATGTATTAATCTAAACTGATCTGATGATGAAAATATGTAATATAACCATTGTTAAATTTAAACAATAAAAAAATTGAAAAAAAAAAAAAAAAAAAGGTATGTTCACCATCTAGGTGTGGTAGTGCACATCTGTAATCTCAACATTCAGGAGGCTGACGCAGCAGGGTCACCATGAGTATGAGATCAACCTGGGCTACATATGCAAGTTCAAGACCTGGCTGCACTACATAGGGAGATCTTGTTTCAAAGAAGAAAGAAAGAAAGAAAGAAAAAAGGAAGGAAGGAAGGGTGGAGGACTGTCTGAGCAGCTCTCCTTGAAAGAAAAGTGACTGTCTCCATTTTGACTGAGCCTGACCCTATTCCTTGTATTGAAATGTACAGAGCTGGCTAGGACTTCTCATTATCCTCTCACCTGGCCTTAAGTAGTGTGTATTGGTCTAGCCCAGGCACTGGTGGTAATTTTTGAAGATGACTTGTATGTTTCCCTGATAACAGGATGAAGAGCCAATGCTCCACGGTATCAGCTGGAATCGAGCCTCAAGACAGAGGCTGTGACTTCCTGGGGCTTGAAAGATTACACATCAGAACTGAAGTGCCAAACCCCCAAAATATTAGATATCACAATAGCATAATGCAAATTACTTCTTTTGCATATCTCTAAATATGGCGGGGGTGAATCCAGGTCTCCTACCTAGCCCAGCTCATAGTGCTCACCTTCTTCCCACAATCCCCTTCAATGCCTACCACCTTCCCATAACTCCCCTCATTGCTGATCTTCTTCCCACAATTCCCTTTCACAAGCCACTCCCCTTTCTCCAGTGAATAAAACCGGAGTGCAGCCCTGGGTCGTTCTCTTGGTTCCGGAAAGCCATCTTCATGGCGGGACTTAGGGCCCCTTGGTTCCCCAATAATTATATATATATATATATATATATATATATATATATATATATGTCTTAGTGTTTTTGTTATTGCTGTGGGTTGCACTGGGAGTGGTAGATTGGAATTAACTTGGTGGAATTCCAATAACATGGTTTTAGGACTGTAAATTTAGACTTCTTAGGCTGAGACAAGAGCCAAGAAGGGACTCGACAGCCTGCCTGACAAAATATAAGGTCCTGAGTTCGATCCCAGTACCACATGCCATGCCAGCCCCAGAACCCCATGCTTACCATGCAGGCTCTGAAACCATGTGTGGCGGCAGTGGCACACGCCTATAATCCCAGGGCTGAAGAGGCTGAGACAGGACAAGACTGAGCTATGTAATCTGATTCTGTAACAAATGAATAAAAGATGTTTGAAAAAATTTACATTTGGGACTGGGGAGATAGCTCAGCGATATAAGTGTGTGCCTGACAAGCACAAGGTCCTGAGTTTGATCCCCAGTACAAAAAAAGGAAAAGAAAAGAAAATGTTAATTTTTAAACATTTTACTGTTTTTGTTTTATTTTTCTAATTCCCTCAATGTTCAAAAATTTCACCCTCCTTGTCCCCTGACAGTTTTTTCAGTTTTACAGAACTATTTCATAAGTTTCGCTGTATAACTTTTTAAGTGTACAGGTAAAATGACAATTCCCAAAAACGGGAAAGAGAAAAACAAAGGGAGGTAAACTCCACCAGGGCCTGTAAATCTCCTACAGGCGGAACAAAAACACAGAGGCCTCGCCTTCCCTTCCCTCCACACAGTGGAAATGCAGGAAACAACTGCCAGTGCCATGACAAGAGGCTCCTGGGTTCCCCAGGCTAGGGAAGAGATGGCAACCAGCCACCCTTTCTGGTATTTTAGAAGCAAACAAACAAAAATGTGCCCATGGGCCCACCTGTTCTCCTTGCAGTCTTGCCAAATTGGTTACTGGATTTTGGGGGTATCAGATTCTCTTTTCTAAAGATCATCTGTCCTGAGCAAGGAATTGGTCATGACAAGAGCAAGCAGTAGCCAAGTGTTATTAAAGGTGGGAAGGGAAATAAGTTCTGCAGATCACGTTGAGCCAAGTAAAAGCAGGAAAAGAAGCACACCCTGCAGTGTAAGGGTGGCCACCATGCAAAGGAGAGCGCAGTGACAAAATCCAAGGGCAACTGTCCTTTTTGTACTGTTCATGCCTCAAGCTGATGCGGGTCTAGGCCATCATATCTAAAACCTGCTCATGAGAAGTCCACGTGCAGGATGTTGGGAGCCATTCTGCTCTTGTGTTCTGGAATTGTGTAATTAGCAAATCATACCCACTTCCCCAGCCAGTGCTTGTGTTTGCAGCACATATACTACTTCCTTAGCCAGCTTTGCCAGTGTCCTAATCTCTGGTTCCCCCAACTCAGGAAGCTGAATCAAGGAGGTCACCAAGAGTTCAGGGTCACCTGGACTACTTAGCAAGATCTTATCTCAAAAAACCAAAACAAAAAAGAGCCGTGTTTTTCTTGCTATTTTGGCTCATTTATAACCCTTTTATGCACCAAAGCCCTGCCTTTGTAAGGTCTCCTGAGAGACCCTAAATGATGGTACTATGGCTTATGTCTAGTTGTACCCCTAAAGCCTCATGCAATTATGGGGCAGGGATTTCTAGAGTTTGAGATTAACTCATGATCCACTGGGATTATGGTTGATCCACTGGGATTATAGGTCTTAGTACTGCTGAGATTATGAATGTGAGTACTACACCCAACCTGGGGCAAGAGAGCCTGGATGCAATATAAGAGAGACAGAGAGACAGACTCTCTGTAGCTATTGTTGCTGTTCTACTGCCGTGAACTGGATGGTCTCTGCCCTGTGCCACTCAGCCTTGGAGCCAGCTGAGTATGGACTGAAGCCTCCAGTAACTGTGAGCTGAATAAGACTTTCCTTCCTTCATTTTGGGTGTTAGGGTATTTTGTCTCAGCAACGAGAGAAGAGTAACTGAGACAGATGGTGCCTGCTAACATCAGTGGGCAGAGGGTAAATTCCTTCTCTTGTATGTCCTAAGTCTCTAGGAAGAAAGGAAAACTGTCAGGTGTGGTGGCACATGCCTGTAATCTCGGCACTCTTGAGGGTGAAGCAGGACAATTACCATAAATTTACAGCCAGCCTGGCCTACAGAATGACCTGAAGTCCAGCCTGGACTACATAGCACAGACTTGTCTTTAAAAAAAAAAAAAAAAAAAAAAAAAAAGTCAGGATTGCTGAAATAAAGATTTCTCAAATAGTTTAGGTTCAAATAGCATGAAGATAAAAATTTCTTCTCCTCTAATCTTTACCTTCATAAACTGATGTCAGTGAGTTGGTTTTCTATTGTTCTTCTCCTTATTCCCCACCTTAAAAGAAAAGTCACTTTGACATGAACAATTGTATTTTTTTTTTTTTGTCTTTTTGAGACAGAGTCTCACTATGCAGTTGAGGCTGGCCTTGAGCTCCCTTTTGTAGCCCAGGCTGGTCTCGAACTTGCACCGATCCTCCTGCCTCAGCCTCCCGAGTGCTGGGATTACAGGCGTGAGCCACCACGCCCGGCTAACAATTGTATTTTTAAAATTTTTTTAAAAAATTTATTTCTCTTAAACCTCATTTATTTGTTTGTGTTATGGCTGGCTCAGCCCACACTGGGGTGGGGGCACACAGCATGTGGTGCCAGGGATGGAGGAGCGGTCGCAGCACTTGCCTTAACTTTCCTCCGCAGGTGTTTTAGACCACTGAGCCATCTCGCTGGCCCAACAATTGCATTTTGTATTTTTTTTTTTTAATCCTGCCTCAGGTTTATTTATAAAAGAATACAGGAGGACACCAACCCCCCACAAATGACACCCCAGGGACCACACCAGTCCTTCTGTTTTTACATCAGCAGATAAGAGGCTTTTACCATGGAGCCTTCACAGGGGCCTGGGCACCTTTGGGATCCTGGGTTGGAGCAGAAGTTGGAGCCTGGGCCTTGGCTGGAGCCTGGGCCTTTGGCTGGCAAGGCCTGAGACCCTTGGCAATGCAAGCACGGATATGCTTCCCAAGCTTGGGCTGGGCACCATAGGCAAGTTGAGCGGGCCTGCCATTCACTCCCTTTAGGATGACCTTGGGCTTGACCTCCTTGGGCTTGACAAGGGCCTTGAGAGCCTCAGAGCATGCACTCGTGGCCTTGGCATTGTTTGCTTGCCTCTTCTTGAACTACTTCTTGTTGTGCTTCTTGGTAAAATGCATGTACCTGAGGAGATTTGTATCTTTGTGACCAAGATTTCTTGATGCCATTTCTGTGCCATTTTCAGGACCGGTTGTACATGATGTGGTTCTTGGACTTGGCCATAACTGCAGTATAAACCACGGCTGCCAAATGCCTGGAACTGGAAGAAAAAAAAGTGCATTTTGTCTTTTGTTTCTCTCTCTCTCTCTCTCTCTCTCTTCATCCCTCTCTGTCTTTTAAATGTATTTAGGACAGGGTCTGCAGGGTCTCACTACACAGATTGGACTTATAGAGATCCTTCTGTTTTCAGCCTCCTAAGTGCTGGGATTGCAGGAGTGTGCCACCATGCCATCTCGATTACTGTCTTAGCCTGCCCCAGGGGCAGAGCCAGCACAGCACACCAGGGATCGAATCCCAGTCCTTCATCTGCCTACACAGGCTCTTTAATCTGATGAGCTATCTGACTGGCCCTGTTTCTGCCCTTTTTTTTTTTTGTACTTTTATTGAAAAGATACATTTAAAAAAATACACAGACATTTTACCATTTACAGATTGCAGATATAGATACTCTAAGAGCAATCACTCCACGCTGTGTTGTACAATTCTGCTTGCCCCTGACACCACAAATATGCCAGTCTTGTTGACATCAGCTTACAAGGGGGGGGGCAGGGCAGGGGAGCTTGACCTGCAACAGGGCCAGTGCACAGAAAGAGAAACTGTTCAGTTATAAACTTTATATCTTCAAAAGCTGGGCGTGGTGGCTCACGCCTGTAATCCCAGCACTTGGGAGGCTGAGGCAGGAGGATTGGTGCGAGTTCGAGACCAGCCTGGGCTACAAAGGTGAGCTCAAGGCCAGCCTCAACTGCATAGCAAGACCCTGTCTCAAAAAGACCAAAAAAAAAAAAAAACTTTATATCTTCTGTACATTATTGCATTAGGGAGCCACAACATTATGTAGCATCATTACAAATGAAAACAGGTTAAAAATGGAGATAATTATGTAACAAACACATGGACTCATTGTCTTCCTGTGTAATGCACAGGGGTGCCAAAATGTGCAACGGAAGAAGCTCTCTTTTGAGTTTGTATACATTTGCTTAGCAACTCAAACTGGTGGAGGCTACAAAATAAGTTAAACAAAAAATAGCGAAAAAGGGGCTGGGGAGATAGCTCCGAGGCACAAGTGCCTGCTGGGCAAGTGCAAGGTCGTGAGTTTGAACCCTGGTCCCACAAAAAAAAAAAAAAAAAAAAAAAAAAAAAAAAAAAAAAAAAAAAAAAAAAAAAAAAGCGAAAAGGTAATTATAGCTATGTTATATGGCTTTCTATTTTGTTTAAATATCTCCAAATAAAATGTGAAATAAAATACATTATGTTTTGTTCTCTTCAAGAGAAAATTCAAAAAAAAAAAAAAAAGAGAGAATTCAATGCTACTTTGCTTGGCAACATTTACACAGCAACTAAAAATGTTGAGTTCAGACAAGAGATATGATCTAGTACTACACAGGATACAATGGTACTTGGGTCGAGAACGGGACACAATCACTGTCAACAATAGTACACCAAAAAGAAAGCGTCATGATCCATTGCCGAGATGGGTTCCACAAGTAAGCACTTGTGTTCTGTATTGTTCCACGCTAGAATATGCCCGGTTGGATTCCAGAGTTATTTACAGACATCTGAGGAAGACCCTAGTCTTCAAGTCTGTCAGGACAATATTCCATATTTTCTAAGCCAGATCACACCCGTGGCAAGATATAGATTGATTTTTCTTTTCTTTTTCTTTTTTTCTGATACATTTTCAAGAAGCCAGATAGCTTAGACACATCAGCTGCATGAGGTTGGGGAGAGGGGAGCAAGGGGAGAAAGCCTATGCCGCCCACGTTCCTGGTCACAGGAGCAGTCCATTAAAGCACTCTTGAATCTAGCGATTGTTTTTATTTATTTGTTTGTTTATTTGTTTGCTTGTTTTCTCTTTGGAGTTGGGGTTTGGTCGTCAGGAAGGCAGGCTGCACTGTGGGTGGATGGGATAGGTACTGCAACACAAAGTGCTCAAATTGCTGAAATCCTTTTGGTTTTTCTTCTCAGCTTCCCTACTGGCCTGGACTGTGGTGGAGCTTGCACTTATTAGTAGGGGGCAAAGAGGATGGAGGTGGACGTGGCGCGGATGGGCCCGTGGGCCGGCCTCAGCAGAGCTGGAGGGATAGCTGGTGCCTGCAAAAGCGATGCAGATGGCCGGGGCAGGAGCGACAGCGCGGAGGACACAGCTGCCGCTGCTGCCAGGGGAGAAGACAGGAAGGCAGGGGCCAGGGGCTTCATCATATCTTTCTGGAATGCAAGTTTTGCTGGGAGAACATTGGGGCTCCGCTGGAGTTGGGTTTTTTTTTTTTTTTTATTAATTAATTAATTTATTTTCTTGTTTCAGAACCTTTGTTTATTCACTCATTTTTATGGCCGGCTCAGCCCACCCTGAGGGCAGGGCTGGCGCAGCATGTGGTGCCGGGGATCGAACCGCGGTCCCTGAAGCCGCCCAAGCTTTCCCAAGCAGGCGCTTTAGACCACTTAGCCATCCCGCCCGGCCCTGGAGTTTGTTGTATGGACTGTATTTCGGCTTCAGTGGTTTCCCTGCAACCCGGTCTTTATGCCTTCGGCTGGAAATGTGCTGTTCGAGTTGGATTTTGGAGTGAACGTGAACATCACAGATTTCACCATGAAATGTCTTGTTCTGTAGTCCCGATCCCTTACTGCCATTCTGCATCTTTATCTTGATCCTGGTCTAGGATAGGACTTAATGGGACCAGCTCCATTGCGAGCCTCAACCATGGTCTTGTGTTTAGATCCTGTATTGTGGGCCTCCAGCTGTGACAGGGAGTTCACAGCCGCTTTACATAGTGAACAGTAAAGTAACTTTTTGGCTTTTTCTTCTTCTGATTCAACAACAGTGCCGGGAGCTCCATTTGTACTCTTGGAGGGCGAGGTGGAAGAGCTGTCGTGCTAGACTTGAGCAGCATGGAGCCACCTTCAGAGCCTGATGGCTGTCTGGAACTGTTAGCTTTTAATTTCCCTTTATCGTCTGATTTCTCAGAGCTGTTGTCTGTGATTGGAGTGATGGAGCAGCTGGGATTCGGCTTTGCGCCGTCCTTGGAGGGAACCATTTTGGGTTTATTTTTCGTTGCCTCTAGCGCTTTGACCTTCTTGGCATGTTTACTTCCTTTGTAGTGGGCCTCAGCTTGGCTATCTGAGTTGAAGCGAATCTGACAGATGTTACAAGAAATCACTTGCTTCTTCTTTGGAGGAATGGATACTCCAAAGGTGTGGTTAATGGCTGCTTTTTGCACGGGGTCCATTGTGTTAAAATTTGGAAAGAGGCCAACAGCAGAACTACTGTCCACTGGAAAAGACATAAATAGTTTGATGTCCAGCGAAGGCTGCATCATCAGGGTAGGTGCGCGCACGAGAGCGGGAAGGGTAGTGGTGTGGCATGTGCTGCCTGTGCTGGAGTTGCTACTGGGGCTGGCCAGCAGGGGTCCTGAGCCCTGGGCTGCGGGCGCGGGCTGCCCATTGCTCAGCTGCTTGACTCGTTTGTGGTGGGATTTGCCGTTGTAATGGACCTGCGCCTGGGCTGCAGAGTTCAGCTGGATGTTGCACACCTCGCAAAAGGAGAACAGAATTTTCTTTTTCTCTTCACTTAGCTGGTCTTCAGGCCTGTCGTTCTTTATCCCCTTTTCTTCAAAGCCCCGTAGAAAAATTGCCATATTCATAATTCCATCTTCAAGGTGGTTGTCAGGGCTTAAGGAATACTCTGTGCATTGGGTTGTGTTTCTTTATAAATCAGCCAGTGGGAATTCACACATATTTTCTGATGGATGGAATGAAACGATTTGGTTTTGGGTTCCCAGATTAGCCCACAGACATCAATTTAATATTTGATACACTTGAAATGTACAGCATCGTGGTCTTCACTGTGACTCAGTGGCACTCTTCAACATTTCGTTGTATCTTTCTAACTAGGTTGTTAAAAAGTACACATCGCAGAGTGGAGAATAAACATCAGTGTTGTAATGTTCTAGTGTCGGTGCAGAAAGGAACGAGGAGAACCCCAATGAATTTAGCTCAGAGGACTGAGATTTGTCTCTCTTGAAGTGAGCCTGTTTCTGCCTTTTTTCAACACTTTTGGTCAATAAAACCTACTACCCCTGCTCAGCTCATTGGAACCCTTATTCTATTTTATAGAAGACACATTAATCAATTGTAGACTTGATAATAAAGCTAAATAAGATCACTATACTAGATTATTATAATTTTATTCTCTGACAGAGGAAACATAGTTAATAAGAAGAGTTTGGTAAAGAGAATATTTACAAAAGTTAAAGGAAGATGACAAAGCTATAGTAACAGCAGAAAACCCGTGGCATCTCCAGGCTTGATGAGATAATAGGAGCAAGATAAGGGAATGTAGTTCCTGAGTGTAGTGGTGCAGGCCTGTAATCCCAGCACTGCACTTGGGTGGCTGAGGCAGGAGGAATGGTGTAAGTTTGAGTCCCCTCCCCTGAAGTACATAGAAACCTTGTTGATAGGGGGTGGGGGGAGATATATATATATGCATATATAGAGAGAGAAAGAGAGAGAATGAATAATGGAGTGCTAAAAATATTATAGCTGTAGCGAAATGAGAGAACTTTGGTTTGAACAGGAATAGTGGCTTCTGCTAGACCAGTGTTGCATTATTAATCTTAGCCTTGTCTCCTACACTGATGTAGCTCCCATTGCTACACTGATCTCGATGTGGAATTTAAGGATGGAGCCCTGTGGACGTAGACTAAAACACAGAGCATGCAGCTAGCAACTTGGGCACAGAGTAGTGTGGAAAAGTTGCAGAGTGGATTCTGAAAAGCAAATAAGATCCATTTCCTGGTGCTTATGTGATCAAGGGGGAATAAAAACATATGTTCTAAATGAATGAGTGATCTAAGTGACAGGTAGACTCGGTGGAAGCTAGTCATGCACTTAAGTTAACAGGAAGTTCTGCTGCCTGTGCACAGCTTTTGAAGAGGATTTGAAGAGTGGCTTCCTGCTGCTTCTAGGCTCTGACATAAACGACTGTGTTTTAGAGGAGAGAAAGTCATTAACCAGCTCAGCAGGGGGACTGGACCAGTCTGCAAGTGGTAGCCTGCTGGAAAGGTAGTGGGGGTTTTGAGAGTTTAGTGTAGACCCCCCCCCCCCCTCATGATTGCTTAGCCTTTGAACAGAGGAATTGTGTGCTCCCATACTAAAAATGCTCCACTTAAGAACCCAGCATGGTACTGGGTGTGGAAGGCTCACTGAGGATTGCTGCCACCAGCAGAAAAGGGGAGCTGGAGGGCATGATGGTGTGCAGTTGATCCTCCTAGGAGGCTTGTTGCGCTGGCTTTCCTGATATGGACTCAGCAGCTCTCACCATGGGGGAGCTCAGGCCCTCGCTGTCGCTGAGGATGGTTATGATTCTTTTGGAGGTGCTCAGGTCCTTACCTTGAGAGCCCTTCCTGGCTCCAGTGCAGATTCTTCAGCCTGCTGGCACCACTAGCACAGACTTTCTAGCTTCTGCTTCTGATCTTTGGGCCTTCCCAGTGCAGATCCTTGACGCCAACTTGCACGAGACGTTGTCATGGGCCCTGGTTCTCAGCTGGACTTGAGCATGATGTTGTGGTGGGATCCGGGCCCTAGCTGGCTCCCTTGGGCCTCTAGTGCATGAACAGATCTCCAGTACTCTTCTACATTTGAATCTTCGGGTTAATATAAAATAACTCTGGGGCCCGGTGAGATGGCTCAGTGGTCTAAAGTGCCTGCTTGGGAAAGCTTGGGTGGCTTCAGGGACCGTGGTTCGATCCCCGGCACCACATGCTGCATCACCCCTGCCCTCAGGGTGGGCTGAGCCAGCCATAAAAATGAGTGAATATTCAAAGAAAAAAAGGGGGAAAAGAAAAAAAAAAAAAAAAAAAAAAAAAAAAAAAAAAA
>PVJA010022964.1:0-33578 GCA_004027025.1 Myocastor coypus
ATATATATATATATATATATGCAGTCATTATAGTGGATAGTGAGATTCTGGTAGACTTTTTGTTTTATTTACTTGCCTGTTTCTTCAAGTATTTAGTACAGGGTCTACAGGGTCTCACTACACCAGATTGGACACACAGTGATCCTCCTGTTTTCAGCCTTCCAAGCACTGGGATTACAGGAGTGCACCACTGCCCAGTCTTAGTTGCTATCTCAGCACACCCCAGGGGCGAGGCCAGCTGGTGGGCCAGGGATGGAACTAGGGATTGACCCCCATCACTGAGCATCCCTAAGCAGTCAAAAGTTCATTTCAGTAAGTATGTATTAGCCGGGCGTGGTGGCTCATGCCTGTAATCCCAGCACTCGGGAGGCTGAGGCAGGAGGATTGGTGTGAGTTCGAGACCAGCCTGGGCTACAAACGTGAGCTCAGGACCAGCCTCAACTGCATAGTGAGACCCTGTCTCAAAAAGACAAAAAAAAAAAAAGTATGTATTGTTTTTGTAGTAAAAATTAACAAAAAAATGCTATGTCTTAAATATTAGATCATAACCATTTTATCACTTCATCAGAAGTGATTAAACAATTGCATACAACAGATAATGACCACAGTTTAAAATTAACTGAGCTGGGGCTGGGGAGATAACTCAGTAGAATAAGTGCTTGCCTGGCAAACGCAAGGGTCTAAGTTCATTTCCTAGTTTCACCAAAAAAAAAAAAAAAAAAAGACTACACATGCAAAATTAACTGAGCTAAGACATACAGTAATAGATAACATTATAATTACTATAGAATTTCTCTCACCTTGATACTAATTAAAACTACAAGCTATTATACAGTCAGCTACAGCATTTATGAAACAGTTTGTCTTCAAAGAAAACAGCTTCCATGGATATTTAACTTATAAAACAGCTACTTAAAACAGTCAATTCCATATATTTAAAGTTCCTTTCACTAAGAAAAGCAAGCAAAAAATCTCTCTTATGAGAAACCTGTATTTATAATTTCAACTAACTCAATATATCTAGTTATCTAATATTGCTATTGTTATTTGATCAATAATAATATTACAGGTGCTTCCAAATCAATAATGGGGTTATTTCCCAATAAACTCATCATAAATTCAAAACACGTAAGTAGAAAGTGCATATCCCTAACCTATCAAACATCACAGCTAGGGGCCCAGCGGGATGGCTCAGTGGTCTAAAGTGCCTGCTTGGGAAAGCTTAGGCAGCTGCAGGGACTGCGGTTCGATCCCCAGCACCACATGCTGCGCCAGCCCTGCCCTCGGGGTGGGCTGAGCCAGCCATAAAAATGAGTGAATAAACAAAGGTTCTAAAACAAGAAAATAAAATAAGTAAAATTTAAAAAAAAAAAACATCACAGCTAAGCAGTACAGCCAAGTTTAATACGTGCTTCCCTTTGGGATCATGTGGCTAACTGGGAGCTGGGGCTGGCTGCTACTACCTATCATTTTGAGACAGGATCTCACCACAAATTACTAGCCCAAGAGAAAACAAAATAGGTCTTCCACATCTTGAAAGACAGTGGGTGAAAAAACTGAGAAGCCAAATACTAAAAAGAAGCTTGAAGCCAAGAAGGCTGCTGCTAGTGGCACTGGTAAAAAGGATATATAATGTGAAGGCAAAAAAAAAAAAAAAAAAAAAAAAAGTCTAAGGGGCAGCCTCACTGCAGCTAAAATTCTGTCCTGGTTGGAGGAATTAGTAGATACTCCTGATCTGCTATGTATTTCAAAAAGTTGTTGTACAAGAGAAAGTACCCACCTGCTGAATCAAAGGTTGAGAAGAAAAAGGAGAAGGTTTCTGCTACTCACAAAAAACCTGTCAGCGGTGACAAGAATGGTGGTGCCTGGTTAAGTGTAGAAAAATGCCTGGATACCGCCCTACTGAAGATGCACCCTGAAAGCTGTGCAACCATAGCAAGAAACCCTTGCATCAACATATAAGGAACCATCTTGATCATCATCAGTGGATGTCACAGAGGCAAGAGAGTAGTCTTCCTGAAGCAGGTGACCTGTGACTAGCCCCCTTAGCCATTATCATGTTCCTCTACAAAAAATACAGTAGAGATTTGTGATTGCCACCTCCACAAAAATTGATACAAGCATAATCCCAGCACCTGGGAGGCTGAAGCAAAAGGATCAGTGCGACTTCGAGACCAGCCTGGGCTGCAAAAGTGAGCTCAAGGCCAACCTGAACTGCATAGCGAGACCCTGTCTCGAAAAAAAGAAGAAAAATTGATACAAGCAAAGTGAAAATCCCCAAACACCTCACTGATACATACTTCAAGAAGCAGCAGCTGTGGAAGCCCAGACACCAGGAGGGTGACATCTCTGGCACCAAGAAAGAGATACCAGATTTCAAAACAGTGCAAGGTGGATCAGAAAGAGGTGGACTCTCAGACCGTAACAAAAATCAAAGCTGTTCCTCAGCTCCAGGGCTACCTGCAATCCGTTTTTGCTCTGACAAATGGAATTTATCTTCATATACTAGTGTTGTAAATTTCTAAGAACCTAACTAAATAACTGATACATTTTTTAAAAATGTAAAATTCAAGCCTACCTTTTTACCTCCATTTTCCTCTCTCCTGTCCTATCCTCTTTCTCTCTTTACAGTACTGAAAATTGAACACAGATCCTTTACCCTGGGCTACACCCCCTATCTTGTTTTTACTAACTTTTGAGACAGGGTCTCACTAAATCCCTGAACTGCCCAGGCTGGGTTGAAACTTGCAATCCTTCTGTCTCAGCCTCTCAGAGGGCTGGAATAACAGGCATGTGCTACCACACCCAATTTTTTTCTTTTCTTTTTTAGGAACTGAGAATGGAACCCAGGGCCTCCCATATGCCACATAAGCAATCTGCCACACAGTCACATCCCAAGTCTTTCCTATCTACATTTCTACAAACAGAACCATGGAAAGCACTGTCTATAAACCTAAGTACTATTGTAATTTCTACCTTAAGACAGGGGCTTGCTAATTGCCCAGGCTGATCTTGAACTTGCAATCCTCTTATTCAGCCTCCAGAGTAGCAAGTACTCACCAGGCTTTGCACCACCAACCTGGCTTAAAGTACCACTTCTGCTGAATGCACATAGCTTCTGTGCCATTGCAAAGGGAAAAAAACAGTAAGTTGAACCATACTAAATCAGGGTTTCATGAGTTTCTCTCATGAAGTTTCTAAAAGCAAATAAAACCCATAACAACACAGAGGGCACTCTCTCCTGCAGCTGACATCCAAATAACTCACCTGCCAAGTTTCTTCATCCTCCATTTCTTTCTTTTTCTACTCCCACCTCTAAACTGGGGATTGAACCCAGGGCCTTCATACTGATTTACATCTCTAGCTCTTGTTTTTTCTTTAAGACAAGGTCTTGCTAAATTGACCACGTTGTGTCCAAAAGGAATCCTCCTACCTCATCTCCCACTGTGCTGGGTTTATAGAAATATATCACTACAGTAAACTCTCTTTTTGTTTTGTCTCATTTTGGGTTTTTTAATTTGTGTTTTTGTTTGTATTTTGCTTTGTTGTTGCTGTTTGGGGTGTGTGTGTGAGAAAGGGTCTCTCTATATAGTCCAGGCTGGCCTTGAATTCATTACACCCCATAGGCTGGATGAAACTTGCAAAGATATTTCTGCCTCAGCCTCTCAAGTCCTCTCTAACCTTTTAAAGAAAAGACACAATAGTTATAATTAACTACACCTGAAGAGATCTAAAAATAACTAATGCTACTTACAAGAGAAAGAGAGAACTGTTATTCATTGAGACCTGTCATATATAATAGCACTAATTATTTAATATCTTAAGGTTAAAACAAAAATGAATGAGCTTTATTTACCACTGTGTGAATGAGTGTTATTTACCATGCTGGAACTAAGTGATTGAACCCAGAAAGCCCTGAGCCACATCCCCAAACCTTTTTTATTTCTTATTTTGAGGCAAGGTCTCACAAAGCTCCCCAACTTGCCTCAAACTTCCAATCTTCCTGCCTTAGTTTCCCAAGTAGCTAGGACTATAGGTGTACACCACCACACCAAGCTATCAATTGATTTTTTTTTTTTTTTGTCTTTTTTGAGACAGGGTCTCACTATGCAGTTGAGGCTGGCCTTGAGCTCACTTTTGTAGCCCAGGCTGGTCTAGAACTCACACCGATCCTCCTGCCTCAGCCTCCCGAGTGCTGGGATTACAGGCGTGCGCCACCACGCCCGGCTATCAATTGATTTTTATAACCAATGGATCCTCAATGAGCAGATCCTTGTGCTCAGATCCTCCTGAGCACAATGCAGAGGAATAGTGTTTATACACTGGCTTCAGATACCACGATATAGCACAATAAAACAGGAGGAAATCTGCCTTAGAAGTAATTAGTCCTGGGGGCCCGGCAGGATAGCTCAGTGGTCTAAAGCACCTGCTTAGGAAAGCTTGGGCAGCACCAGGGACGGCGGTTTGATCCCCGGCAACACATGCTGCGCCAGCCCTGCCCTCAGGGCAGGCTGACCACAAAAATAAACAAACAAAAGTTAAAAAAAAAAGTAGTCCTGTACACACATACAGACTGTGCACATGCGCGCGCGCACACACACACACACGCACACACACACACACGAACAAACTGAATGTTTGGCATCTTGTTTCAGTGTTTTCATTGTAAGAGTCAGAGTCCTTCTTAACTACACTAATGAAAGCATAGTACTAAAATCCAGCTGACTGGCTATTTCCACTAACTCTATCCATGTTTTGCAAATGTGTACCACTTTGTAGACAAAACCTAAGGAGAAAAAAAAATCAAATGCTTTCCATAGCAACACAGGATAAAAGGCACCAGCCTCTTCTGTCAAAAGACGACATTTAATTTTAACCATCAAGGACAGAACTTTGGCCAACTGCTACAACCTTGCTATTTTCTCACTCACATTTTTTTTGAATCCAAAACTCTGTCCCATCCTTCAGTTCAACTCCTAGCTCTGCCACTCAATGAAGAGAGTGGCAGCACCCGTCCTACATAGGGTGCACACAGCCCTGTACACACAGTGAGAAGAGATATTGGTGATTAGGTGGACCAACTCAGGCCAGAGGAAGCCACAACAATTTTGCCAATGTTTTCTCTGGCACTAAGAAAGACAGGACCAGGGAAATAGCTCAGTGGTCTAAGCACCTGCCTGGCAAGTGTGAAGACCTCAGTTCAATTCCCCAGCACTGCATGTGCACGCACATGCAGTGCTTACTCTGCTCTGAGTGTGCTGAGCCACAGTAACTAGGAGTAGTGATGCACACCTATAATCCCAGTGCTGGGGAGGTGAGACAGGAGGATCACTGCAAGTCTAACTTCATAGTGAGACCCTGTACCAAACAAGTATTCTTTAAAAGTTTAATGGACTGGCCAGATAGCTCAGTGGATTAAAGCGCAGGTTTTGGCAGAGTGCAGAGGCCAGGGTTTGATCCATGGCATGCCGAGTCAGCCTCAGCCCCAGCCCCACCCCCGGGGCACACCGAGAGAAGGACTGAGAATTGAAACTGGGCATGGTGGCACACACCTGTAATCCCAGCTCTTGGGAGGCTGAACACAAGTGGATCAGTATTAGTCCAACCTACATAGTGATTACTAAAATAGCAAAAAAATTATGAAAGCTGGGTCTCACATGACATGATACGTGACATGTCGGCCCCAAGAACACATGAAGCCTGGCTATGGAGTCCAGGCATGCTGGCACATACCTGTAATTCCAGTGCTGGGGAGGCTGAAAACAGGAGGATCACTGTGACTCCAAGCTACATGGTAAGACCTTATACCAAATACATAAGTGAAAAAAGAAAACTAAAAGAAGAAAAAGGTCAAAAGTCATTAACACTTGGCCCACAACTTAATTTGTTTTAAATGCACTTGTTAGGGAGCTACAAACGTTAGTTTCTAGCTGAGAAGATAGCTCAGCAGTCTAAGTGCCTGCCTGGCAAAGCACAAAGACCTGAGTCCAATCACCTGCACCACATGCCAAGCAGACCCCAGGTGCCCAGGCATTCCATGCAGGTCCTGAAACCAGGTGTGCCTATAACCCCAGTGCTGGAGAGGCTGACACTGGAGGATCACTATGAGCCTGAACTTCATAGTGACACCCTGTATCCAACAAATAAATAAACAAAAAATACTTTAAAAAGTAAGTTTTAGCTTCAGTGATAATCTGTTAGCTTACTGATTTATTTCTGAGATATAGTTCTGCTATGTAGTCCAGGATGGCTTTGAATTCATTATGTAGCCCAAACCAACCTAGAATTCAGTGATCCTCCTGTCTCAGCCTCTCCAGTACTGGGCTACAACCTCTCCCAAACATACATATATATATATATATATATATATATATATATATATATATATTTATTTATTTATTTGTATTTTTGAGACAGGGTCTCACTATGCAGTTGAGGCTGGCCTTGAGCTCACTTTTGTAGCCCAGGCTGGTCTCGAACTCACACCGATCCTCCTGCCTCAGCCTCCCGAGTGCTGGGATTACAGGCGTGAGCCACCACGCCCAGCTCCAAACATATTTATGAACAGAAGTTTTTTGACTCATTGTTAAAACACTCCTAAGCTCTCTACCTTGAGGTCCTTATGTTACTGGAGTGAATTCCTTTAGGCACTTCAAATACTGCAAACTCACTGACCAGCTATCTCCCTTATCGAACCTCTGGAGTCTTGTGTGCCCAAGGCAAGTGCACATCACATCTGTGTTTTCAAATTTTACTTGTTTCCAACACTCACATTCTGTTTTTCATGCAATAGAAGGTTAGGAAAACCATTACAGAGTAAAATATAGCAAGACTGCTTGGGAAGATGAATACAAGATAGTTTACGAGGCTCATTTGTTATTTTGTTTTTTGGGGTTTTTTGGGAGTTTTAACCCCCACTTAGGAGGGGGGCTGGCGCAGCATGTGGTGCCAGGGATCAAACCACGGTCCCTGCAATTGCCTAAGCGTTCCTAAGCAGGTACTTTAGACTGCTGAACCATCTCACCAGCCCTATGAGACTCATTTGTGAGTCATATTCCATGACCAACTTTTCAGTAAGAGGGATTCCAGTATGTGGCCCACCTAACTAATATATGCATTAATACAAGCCAACGAACTCTACAAAAGAAATGTATCTTTTGAGTCTCTAAGCACATTTTGCTAGCAGTTTTCTTTCCAGCTTATTACCTTGAGCATTCTATGCCAAAGAGTGTCTCCTTTAAACACTAATCAAACTTTGAGAAATTACTGAGATATAGTGCTTATTGCCCTTGATTTACAAATTACTATTCACTGATGTGGTTAATTTAACAATAAAAGTTTTAAAAATTGGCCTTACTGCCATGTAGTTTCATCACTCAACCTGGCACAATGACACATCCTTTAATCCCAGCTACAATACTTAGGACCAAAGCACAATCATATATGGAGCCTAGAACAGCCTGGGCAACTTACTGAGACCTTGCTTTAAAACAAAGAAGGGGGGGGGATAGCTCAGTACAATAAGCACCTGCCTGACAAACAGAGCCCTGAGTTCAATCCTCGGTACTGCAAAATAAAATAAAATAACTAGTTGAGTGTGATAGCATACACCTGTAATCCTAGCCCTGCAGGAGCAACACAGCGACTCAATGAGATCCTGTCTCAAAATTAAAAAATAAAAAGGGCTGGGAACATACAGCTCAGTAATAAAGCCCTGTGTGCTATCTCCAAAATGAAGAAAGGAACAAACAAAATGAATTAAAGGGAAAAGAAAAAAAGAAATCAAACAATGAGGCAGGCAGGTTGGAGAGTAACCCTGGATTTGATCCCCACTATTGGAAAAATAAAAATCGTCCAGTTCTCTAATTCTACCATGAGATAACAGAAACCTTAATTTCTAACCTCAGGTAACACTGGTGTAAGAGATCTAATTCCAGACTTTGAGAAGCCTAATCAAAAAGAAAAGCTATTCAAGATCAAACATCATTCAAGAGACCAATTCAGGGGCAGTGGGATGTGAACTGAATTACATAAATCCATAATCAATTATAAATTCTCTACAATTCACAAATTTAGCAACTTGAAAGATAAGTATGTGAGGTCAGTAGAGAGCATGTGTATACTATCTCCACCCTAAGTCAATCCCTAGTAGAGGAATTTATCAGTACCTCTCCTTCAATCTCTAACAAGAGCTTAAAAGGGTGTGTGCCTCAACCTAGGCATTTGGGGAAGTGATACAGAATTCCACAGTCAAGATTAGAGATGAGAATTAGAAAAAAGGAAATGGCTAGTCAACTGCAAGAAAAAAAGTGCTGAGGTTGATTTCCCAAAGCTTGCTACCACTCATTTTACGCCCTATTTCACAATGCATCTGAACAATCCACAGGGTTCCAAAGTACATTAAAAATTTGTTCCCCTCTTACTCAGGCAGAATAATAATAGTTTTGTGCAGGGTATGTTTGTTGACTTCAACTGATCTAGCCTTAGGTAAAGAAATACCAATCTTAATGTACTATGAGAAAATGTCTTTACCAGGTCAAAGGTGTTTAAAATTCATTAAACCCCATCACCAAATCAAATTTCTCAATTTAGATCAATTAAAACTTCCTGGTCTCTACAAACCTCAACATTTTCATTTTTTGAAAAAAAATGTTTTTGGTTATGAAAAACCTCCCATAGAGGTTTTATTACTAAACTATACATTTATTACTATGAATGCTTTATCTAGTTAAAAAAAAAATTGTTAAAAATTTTAAAACAGAAAAAAAACACCGTTTTGTACTGAGACAAATCAAAATAGTAATTGATAAGGGGTGTTTAAGCTTCTGTAGACTCAAGCTTAAAGTCATCTAAAAATAAAAGAATTCCAGTAAATACATTCCTATTTAGGGGGTTTAGAGTGGAACCCAACAAACCAGCTGGCCTGCTGGCTCCTGGCCCTAGTTCCTGCCCTCACATCCTGTCCACTACATAATCCATGAACTATTTCTCTCAGCCTTTCTCTTCATCCCGTTCAACAGGATTAGTAAATCTGCTCCGCTGACTGATTTGAGGTTTTTCCAGACGCATTTCTTAGTATGACATTTGTTTTTATTGTCTATACTTTTTCTTGGATTTCTTTTTATCATCTGCACATTTTTGAAATTGCAAAAGAAAGATGTGAAGAGAAAAATCACAAAGAACCCCATCTGGCTATAGTCTCCATATATCTAAACGGTTGTTTTCTGATAGCACCGAGGATGATGACAAAGTTCGACAGGAAACTTTCACATTCAAGAAGTTAACAAAAATCTCCATAGCCTCCAATTCAACCAAGAAGCCGCTCCTGCGTTTCTTCAAAAGCAAAGCCTTTAGTTCGAATCACAACAAAAGACTACCCAAAGGAAATGTAATCTGCGAAACTGTCTTCTGATCCAAAGGCAAACAGACGTGAAGGAAAGTGCAGCCCATTCCTCGTTGATTTCCTTTTTTCTCGGAATTCGGATTACATTTCCTCACGCAGACGAGAAAAGACTGCAATTGTACCTTGGGTCCGTACCAGAAACCCGAGTCCGTGAGTAAAGGGAAGGCGAAGCGGGGACCCTGGGGACTCCTTCACCCAGCACAGGGAGCCGCTTTCGGTTCAACACTGACCGACAACCCCATTCAGGGCCACACGCCATTGACTGTCCTTCACTGACAGGATGATGCGGGCGTCGGGAGACAAGAAAAGGGGATGAGCCGGGGACTCGAGGCCGGAGACGGGCGGGTGGCGCGGCGCTGCTCTCCGCGGACTCGGACTCTGGGGAAGCTGGCGAGGTGGGAGGCTGGGCCGGCCCTCCGCAGAGGGCAGCGAGGTCAGCCGCGGAGGGACCGTCCGCCCCCGGCCTCTCTCGGCCGTCCACAGCTGCAGACGCCCCTTCGACCCCAAGCGCGTCCCGCGGCCGCCACCCCCACCGCCAGCCCAGCTGCGCCGGGCTCGGGCGACGGTCATCGGCTCCCAACCGCCGCCGCCGCCACCCCAAGGAGGATGGAAAGGCGCGGTGGAGGGCGCGGGCTGAAGGGCGGCCAGGGCACGCGCTCCCCGAGCGGCCATCGCGCCGACCCCCGCCCCCGCGCGCCTCCCGCCGTCCAGGCCGCCACCGCAGTCGACCCGCTCCTCACCTCATCTCCGCGCGGAACCGCGCTGCCGCACTAAGCATAAATCAGTGCCGCTCTCCAGCCGCGAGGAGGGACACAGAAGCCGCAGCCCAACGCACCATCCCCGCCTGCCCGCCTCTCCGCCTGTTCCCTATCCCGCTAGGGATTCTCCCTCGCGAGCCTCCGTACTACAGAGCAACCAAGCTGCGCTCCCACCCCGCGATCCTCCACTCCTCTCTACCTCCTCCGCTCCCTCCCTCGCTCCCTCTCTTCCGCCTATCTCCACATCTCTTAGTGCAGCCTCCCCCGCCCCCACCAGCGCTCGTCTCCGCCCACAGAGGGGTAGGGATAACCGTCTACCAATCGTAAGAAAAGAAGCACACCTTCTCACCGCCCCTTACCGCGAGCCCCGCCCCCGAGGGAAAACGAAGGGTGGAAAACTGAAAAAAAATAGAGTAATGCAAAGCGACAGCCGGAAAAACCAATCAACACGTTCTAAGAGGATGCTCTTTCCCGCCCCTTCTATTTCTCCTCCCAAGAAGGGGAAACACACATTTCTAATCTGAGGCTCTGCAAGATTTTAGTTTTAGGATTTGGTGTTCGTTTCTGTCTGAGAGCATAGCTAAGAGCATTCAACTAGGTTGCGGAAAGCTTAAAAGAAGAGAGTACGGTGAAGATGAAAAGGGAAGCGGGGAACAGTCGTGTTCAAGGTCTGTTTGGAATAAGGGTGTGGTCTTTACTAAATTTGCATAAAACGGAACCCATCTGGGCGTCTCCAACTAGGTCAGTTTATTGGTAGCCTGTGGGTGGTACCTCTCTCCCAGCGGAGGGAGCCGGGAAATGTAGTTCTGAGTTCAGTTGCTGCGGCGTCCTCGAGTCCAGCCCTGTCCTGCAGGAGTGACGAGCAGCCTGACCAATGGGAGCACCGGCTGAGCCCAAGAGGGCGGGTTCTTTGCAGAAGATCTGGAAGGTGGCGGTGGCGAAGGCGCCTGGCGTTGGGTTTATTCGCGGGCAGGTGAGCCTTGGTAAGCGCGTTGTCTCTGTTGAAAACGAGATTTAGGGCCAAAGATGGAGAGACGCCCCGAAAGACTGTGTAGTCTTGGGGAAAGGGTGGTTCGCGTCGGACGACAGCCTGAGACCCGCTTGGGGTCTGGCCTAGCTTAGCTGAGGCCACCAAGGGGCGGGTAAGTCTAGATTTTGACGGGCAATTTCCTGGTCTTTTATAGGTGTTGCTCATAGAGTTTATCTCCGTTCCCATCTCCTTTCAGGTTTATGGAGGCAAAGGTCTGTCCCCTTGGTTGAATTTTTCCCTTTCAGCTTCTATTTGTACCTGTTTGAGTTTCTTTTATCTTTCTCCATTACTTCTCTGAAATCGTTTTCTCCCCCTTTGCCTTTCTGTTTTCGGTAAGCAGTTAGTGAAAGCAAAGCTGTTCGCCAGTGGCCACAGGACCAGATTAGGCCTCATCCTTAAACCATGTACACCAGAGTGTTCTAGAACGGTTGGTAAGGGTCGCCCCAGGGCCTACTGCTGAAGTGCGGATTTTGATTCTGTAGGTCTAGGCCTCAGAATCTGCAATGTTAACAAGCCTCCACGTGCTGACAGGCCAGGTTGTGACTAACAAACAAGGTTCTACATGGGCTCTGTACAAGTTTGAGCCACTTAAGTACTTTTAATATCATTAACATTTAAAAAGTTAAAAGAAACATGTGAAATTTTATATGTTCATTTAACTGTTTCCAAAACACTTTCAAATCAGAGCTGATAGTTTTTTAAATGACATTGTATACATTTTTCCTATAATTTTTTACAGATCTTTTACATTTTTTCTTTTACTTTGATATTTTGTCTTGAGTCTTTTTGATATAGGACCTCCAAATGATATAGGAGACATAAATGTAACTCCCTACCTGCCAGATGGCCCATACACTTGAGTTTGTGTTCCCCAAAGTCATAAGAATGAATTCTAAGAAATAATAGAGGTTAAGAGAAGGACAGTTTATTGGGGAACAGGAATATTTCCTAAGAGATCTCCTAGGGAGTCCTAAATGAGCTGCCAACAAGCCCACTTCACAATGGAAGTTTTAGAGAGCAAAATCAGGAAGTGATTCAATGTGGGACAAAATTGTGATCAACCAACCAGTATAGTGTGGTGGCACATGCCTGTAATCCCAGCACTTGGGAGGCTGAGGCAGGAGGGTCTCAGCAAGTCAGAAGCTAGCCTGGCTATATAGTGAGACCCTATCTCAAAAAAAAAAAAAAAAAATTATGATCAACCAATAAGATTATAAGTGTAGAGTATGCATGGTGGCACATGCCTGAAATCCCAACCCTTGGGAGACTGAAACAGGGTAATCTCTAAGAGTTCAAGCCCAGTCTGGGCTATGTGATGAAGACCAGCCTGTACTACATAGTCCCTGTCCCCCTCACCCAGAAAATAAAAGCTTATTAGTCCCTTAGGTAACATTGATCTAATGAGGTAGCAGGTCACTTAGCAAGTGTACATGGTTGAAATCATTAACCATGATTGATCATCTATAGCAGTGCTTCTCAACCTTTCTAATGCCATGACCTCGCAATACAGTTTCTCATGTTGCAGTGACCCCAAACCAAAATATAATTTTGGTGGCTACTTCAAAACTGTAATTTTGCTACAGTTATGATTTGGAATAGCTTTAGGCTACCCCTATGTTTTGGTTGTTTGACCACCACCAGGGTCGCGACCCACAGGTTGAGAACTGCTGATCTATAGTCTTAGTAGCCATAGTAGCTGGAAGAGGATGGCCTATCCCACCTCTAATGTGGTAGTAAGATAATGGTTTATTTATAGGCAAAATCTCAAGTAGTCTCAAGCTTCTGGTTACCCCTTAAGGAAATATGTGAACCTGGCCATTGTAACTTTTAAACCTTCACTTACATTTTCAACTACATTTTGATGTGTTGTCTCTCACCTTCTACATAGACTCCCATAAGGGTCTAGCCCTGTCTGACTGCCTGTAATATTTCTAACTTAGCTGTCTATAATGTTTTGTTTTTGTTTTCCAACTTAACAATGCATTTCCATTCTCACTATGCATCTCAGTTCTAACTATACATGGTTCAAATGCTTAATAGTCATCTGGAGCTATGGCTACTATTGCCCTGGTGCAGATCCAAATAGTGTAATGGTAATTAAAGATGGTAAAAGTATGGCTGCATGTGACCATCTGTCTTAGTTACTTTCCTCCTTGCTGAGATGAGATACCTGATACACAAAGTTAAGCAAGGAAAGGTTTATTTAGCCTTCAGCTTATAGAGGTTTGATTCCAAAATTGGCTGACTCCAAAGCAGAGTGGCTTGGCAGAGAGAGCAGTTTGTGGTGACCAGAAGATTGCAAAACAAACAAGAGACCTTAATGGCATCTTCCTCCCCTTCTATATTTTATATAGGCTTCCAGGATTGGGATGGTGCCATCAGTAGGCTGATTTAATAACCACCCACCTTTAATCATAGTACCCTTAATCCTAGCATTTCACCATGAATCAGTTACACACTCTAGATCTAGCCACCTCTGCAAAAGCTCCAGGTATGACTGCATGAGGCTTTGGGGAGATATCTTCATAGAAGCTATAACACCGTCCCTTTACTTCTTTTCTGTATGGTTTCACAACTACTTTAGAGTCTCTCTTCCCTAATTATGAAAATAATAGTAAAAAAATAACATTTATTGAAAGCCAGGTCTCATATAATAAGTGTTTTGCATATATTACTATAAGCCTTTGCAGCAATCCTTGAAAATCTTTTGAGGATTCAAAACAGGATCACTTAGGACTTAGATACATCAATCCCTACAACAAATGAAACCTTTCATGACTAATTTCACTTCATTGATGCTTTTGCGCCATCCTATAGCACCATATGAGATGTTGAGATGTAAGATAGAGATCCCCATATAAGGTCAACCTTCCTGACATTTGCTGTGAAATATTTTGATAGTTTTATAATTCTCCATGATGCTCATTTAAAATCAAAGTTCTGGATTGAAGAAGCAAACTGAAAACCTGAAATGGATATTTAGGGCTCTGAATCAGTACTATATCCTGGGCAGGAATAAGTCTTAATTCATTTTTGAACCATTATGAAAGAAATCAGAAAGATTGGGAATTCTTAAAATGCTTTATGCAGGGAGTGGTGGTGCCACATGCTTATCATCTAGCATTCAGGAGACGGAGACAGGAAGACCATTATGAGTTCAAGGTCAGCCTAAGCTACCTACCTAATGATTGGAAGGCCAGCCTAAATTACATAGCTAGGACTTTAAAAAAAAAAATCCTTATGGCCCCCGTGTGTTGATTTTGTTTTGTTTTTGTTTTTGTTTTTGTTTTGTCTTTTTGAGACGGGGTCTTGTTATGCAGTTCAGGCTGGCCTTGAGCTCACTTTTGTAGCCCAGGCTGATCTCGAACTTGCACTGATCCTCCTGCCTCAGCCTCCTGAGTGCTGGGATTGCAGGTGTGCACTACCACGCCCGGCTCCCAGTGTGTTTTTTGGTTTTGTTTTGTAGTGAAGTTTTTTTTTTTTTTTTTGTCTTTTTGAGACAGGGTCTCACTATGCAGTTGAGGCTGGCCTTGTGCTCACTTTTGCAACCCAGGCTGGTCTCGAACTTGCACCGATCCTCCTGCCTCAGCCTCCTGAGTGCTGGGATTACAGGCGTGAGCCATCACGCCCAGCTTGTAGTGAAGTTTTTAAGTTGATAAATACAAATGTTTCTTTTTCCTTATGAACTTCATAGAGACTATTTCAAAACAACTTTCTTCCCTTTGTAGGCCCATTAAGTAGTACTGCACTAAGTAGATGAGCCCTGTGAGTACAACAGCATAGTAAAACATAGTATTTTGCAAAGAAATTTCTTCTATATTTGTACAATTCATGCTATGAAATTTTCTCAATTTTTAATTTTTTAGTAAATGTTTAACCTAAAGTATGATTCATACTTTGCATTTAAGCCAGGAAATGTATGCTTAAAGACATTAAGGTGAATTGGAAAATTACAACAGAAGTAAGATTTAACAGTGGGTAGAGATTTTCTGTTGAATGAAGAGACTGTTAAGCAATCAGGGAGGATTCCTCAGTTGCCTGTTTGCCTCTTCATGGTTCCACCTACATTGTCCCAGTGTCACCTGATAAAACACTTAAAGGGGATATTATTCACCATACCATTGATGCTTTGCCCAGTAGCATAGTGTGGGAAAATAAGATGTTGATTCAGAAATTTAAGTATAAATTTAAGTTTCTTTTGTCTTGGATCATACTATATCAAATGGCTATACATTAAATACTAATTGGGCTACAGGTCCCCCTCTCTGCAGTATGAACCCCCACACTCCTGTTGGTTTTGTCAGCAGAGTACCTCAGTAAGAAATCCTAGACTCATAAGAGAGAATTAATGGTATGGCTTCTATACATCAAGAAGTACAAGTAAAGCTCTCTTAGGGTGTATGGGGAAGTATATTCAATGATCCTTTTTTTTTTTTTTTTTTTTTTGGTGGGACTGGGGTTTGAACTCATGACCTTGCACTTGCCAGGCAGGCACTTGTGCCACAGAGCTATCGCCCCAGCCCCTCAATGGTCCTTTTAAGACCTTCAAAAAGGTCTTAAGACCAGGCTCTTTGGTGCATACCTGTAGGCCCAACCCTGGAGAGGCTAAGGGAAAAGGATTGGCATAAGTTCAAAGCCAACTAGCAAGACCTTGTCTGAAAACAAAAATAAAAATAAAATCAAAAAGGTCTTATTGGCCAGGGAGATAGCTCAGGGGCACAAGTGTCTGCCTGGCAAGTACAAGGTGCTGAGTTGGATCCCCAGTTCTGCAAAGAGGTCTTATTCATTTGGGCTAGTAGGATGGCTCGGTAGTCTAAAGCACCTGCTTAGGAAAGCTTAGGCGGTGGCAGAGACCACAGTTCCCCAAGGCAGGCTGAGCTGGCCATAAAAAATAAAAAAAATTAGGCTGGATTGAACTCATTGTGTATCCTAGGCTGGCCTTGAACTTGCACAGTCCTTCTGCCTCAGCCTTCCAAGTTCTGGGATTACAGGCATGCATCACTATGCCTGGCTCCATCTCCCTCTTGAAGCACAGGTGGCCTGTTCCTTTCTGGTTAACACTACAGTCCTCCACAGCCTACAAAATATAGTGTTTAAGCCAAATGGCCAGCTGATTAGCCAGTTTGATGATAATGGTTTTTTTCTTTTTTTTTTTTTTTAATGTACTCATTGTTACAGGGTTTCACTACACAGCTTGGACTTGTGATCCTGCTGCTTTCAACCTCTCCAGCGCTGGGATTACAGGTGTGCTCCACCATGCCTAAATGTGGTGCCAGGGTTACAACCACAGCCCTTGCACTTGCCTAAGCAGATGCTTTAGTCTGCTGAACTATCTCACCAGCCCACTTTTTCTTTCTCCTTTTCCTTTTTTTTTTTTTTTTTTTTTTTGACATAGTACTTCACTATGTAATCCAGATCCAGACTGGCCTTGAACTCACTCTATAGCCCAGGCTAAGTGAACTCATGGCAGTCCTCCTGGCCCAGCCTCCCCAGGTACTAGGATAACAAGCATGAACCACCACACCCAGTTTCACTGACCATATTTTTAAACCAAATGCTATAGGTGGGTATGTGGTTAGACATGTCTTTTGCTGATGTGTGGATATATATGGAGGGTCTCACAGATTAGTAAGAATATTGTTAATACTTAAGTTATGCATGGTGATATACACCTAGGACTTAGGAGGCTGATGCAAGAGGATCTCAAGCTTTAGGCTAGCGTGGTCTGTCTATATACATGTAGCAAGACACTATTTCAGAAGCAAAGAGGAAACCTCAATATTAAGTCACCTCTTCCCAAAAGATCAAAGTGTAACTAAACATTTCCCCCAATAATCTAACCCAAAATGCTGGGCACAGGTCCCAAAGGCAAGAAATGGGACTTTGGATACGAAGATAGTTTAAGGCAGCTTGGCTTAGTGACAGCGTTGAGCATATGGAGCCACTTTTACTCCTGATATTCTGGAGCCTAGCTGCTGAACAGTATTATCTTTGCTTTTCTTAAAAATGTAAGTAAGACATATAACTGAACTCAGACCCTGAAGTGGTGATAGTATTGCCAAGTTTGTGCCAGAAACTAGTAAAAATGTGAGCATATGAGTTTGAACTTTCAAGAAATAAATTAGCCAAAAGGAGGAAGAGGGGTGACACTCCAGGCCTTAAACATTTCCTGTACCAAAATGAAGGTTCCTGAAATGAGCAGGTAGACAGAACATCATAAAGGAAAAAAATAAAACCAGTAACTTCATATGGTTGGGATTCAGTGATGCAGTTATGACTGAATCTCTACGAAATCCTCTGATGGCTGAATCCAGTTTTATGTCTGTTGAATTTGAGGTTGATCTGATACTCAGGACACTGGGCCTGAAAGGGTGGATAACAAATGATCTGTGGAGGTTTGACTTACAATCATTAATAGATGAGTTTCTTGGAGTATTGAGTATAGCAGGAGAAGGCCAACAGAGTTCGTCTTGCTGTCATGACAAAAATGAAGCCATTTGAAATTACTTCCCTTTGATTTTTTTTTAATCCGTATACAGATCATGCCTTTATTAACTAGTTTTGTGAGAACCAAAGCAAATTCATTACTTAGGTTCAGCGCTGACCAAATGGGAAAATTGATTTGGTTCTCATCTAATTCGCTTTGCAACCATAAATGTGGAAAGAATTAAATTTGTGAGCAGAGATTCCATTGTATGTGTAGTTAAATGTTTAACTTATGCAATCTTCTGCCTGCTTGTACCAAAAATTATCTAAAATAACTCATCCTAATTTTCATTTCCATAAATTTTTAGGGCCAGGAATATAGCTCAGTGGCCCAGTGCCTGCCTGGCAAGTGCAAGGTTCTGAGTTCAATTTTGTATTTTGTACCAAAAATACAAAACATAAATTTTTAGCATGTTTAGTATTTGGCAATAATAAAAATTTAATGCATTACTAACAAAATCTTCAGATGATAAATTTCTGTCAAGTATTTTAAAATTCTGTCATACCCTATAAAAGTATAAAGTCTTTACATTTTTCAGAGGACATACCAGCCTCCTTTTTTTTCAGTAGAATAGTACATGTTTATGATGCATAGTAGATACACTCATCATGGAACATTGGTATATATGCATATCTGATCTTAGTCATTTTTGCTTCCCTTTTCCCCTCCTTTCCTCTCAGCCTACATTTTTGAACAGGTCTGTTGGCATTTAAAAGTTCTATGTATATATTGTGCCAGTGGTATAGTTGAGTAATAGAGCCCCAAATTCAGCTTCCAGCACTAACCAAAAAAAAGGTTGCACATATTTAGCAAAGTTTATAGTATAATTTTTGCAGTGGCTTTGGCAGCACATATTCTAAAATTGGGAATACAATTTTAAGAGTATATGACTTAGAAATGTCATTACAAGTGTATTTTTATTCTTACTTTTATTTTACAAGATATACAGTTCTTTTGTTTTCTGTATGCAAGTATACTTAAATCTGGTTTAAAGATTTTAAGTAATAGGCAAGTGTTTCATGTTATCTAGACAAGTGCCTAGAAATTATGTAGTCCTTTAATATCACTCATTTTGCCATTTCTGTGTGTTGAGCGATGGGTGGGGTCCTTAAACCTAGGGCTTTCCCACTAACCTACATCTCAAGCCCTTTTTGAAGATGGATTTAAAGATGTGCGGTGCTCCTGCTTCACTCTCTCAGAGTGCTGTACTTCTAGATGTGCACCACCACACCTGGCTACCATTTTCTTATTGGTAGGAAATTGGTATTCCTTTGGGGAAGGCACAAAAACAAACCAACAAATATTGCGTCGTTTTTCTAGCCTCTTTAATAAAAACACTTTTCTTTGTAAACTTTTTTTTTTTTTTTGGTAGGACCAGGGTTCAAACTCACGACCTTGCACTTGCCCAGCAGGCACTTGTGCCTCGGAGCTATCTCCCCAGCCCCTTCTTTGTAAACTTTGAGAATATTTTCAATCCCATGCAGTTCTTAGTTGAACCAAGACCAGCTTGATCTTTGAATAAACTGTTTAGTATGATGCAACTAAAAATAAAGCTGTTAAGCCGAGCATGGTGGCACATGCCTATAATCCCAGCACTTGGGAGGCTGAGGCAGGAAGATCAGTGTGAGTTCAAGACTGGCTTAGGCTACAAAAGTGAGCTCAATACCAGCCTGAACTGCATAGTGAGACCCGTCTCAAAAAGACAATAAATAAATAAATAAATACATACATACATACATACATAAAATATAGCTGTTCTTATGTGTATATTTTCTTTTGGGGACCCTAGGTATATAAGCAAGCACCTTACCTTCCATGTCTTTGGGGTAATGCGAGGTCCATGTGACTGCTACAATGCCCTAAGTTTTAAAATACAGAGAACACAGCCAGGCAGGGTGGCGCACACCTGTAATCCTAGCACTTGGGAGGCTGTGGCAGGAGGATCCGTGCGAGTTCAAGACCAGCCTGGGCTACAAATGACATCCAAAAATACAAAGAGAAATGCTTTGAAATCCAGGCTTTGGCACATAATTTGTCCCCTTCTAGAAAAAGACAACCTTATTAGCTCCAGACTAAGTAGCTAAGTAGGAGCAAACTTTTTTTTTTAACTAATGATAAGGGATACTGATTCACTCAAGCGATAGTTTGGGAAGCCAACTAGTTAGTAAATAAAACAGGGTTTTTATTAGCATGGAACAAAATCAGAAGCCTGGAACAGCTGGGGTAGATTGACTATCACTGAGGGTGACTAAAGAGCAGAGGCAGGACTTGAGCCTTACTTAGCAGAATCTGTAGTTAGTACAGCACACTCAGGAAACATGCTGTGTGTGTAAATACTTGAGATGGGGGAAGCCATTAATGTGAAGTCACACTCTGACAAGATCAGACAGGATTTCAGGCACAGAGTAAAGATTGGGAGAGGGGTGTGCATTTTAGAAAGCCTTAACATCCAAGTAGAAGAGGTAGAGGGCACATGCTATCTATGCTCATCTTCCTCATGCCTCACAAAGAGGTAGTTTTAATTTAGTCTTTTGATCCTCCTCATCTTTTTGTTCTGTTTGTTTACTGTCAGTACTAGGGATTAAACCAGGACCTTTACACTGACTCAGCTATATCCCTAAGCCCTTTTTTCAATTCTTTTTTTTTTTTTTTTGACACTAGTGCAAGCTGACCATAAGCTCAATTAGTTATCCTAGGCTGGCCTCAAACTCACAGCAGTCCTCTGGCTCACCCTCTCAAATTCTGGGATTACAGGTATGTGCCACACCTGATGTTGGGCCAGCACGATGCACTCAGGGTTCCTGGCCAGCACAGCTTGTGGTACTGGGAATTGAATCCAGTTCCTTGCACTTGCTAGGTAGCAGCTTAGACTGCTTAGCTATCACCACAGCCCACCTGAGTTATTTTTTGAAACAGGGTCTTAAGTCACCAGATTTCCTGTGCAGGGCTTGAATTTGTGAACCTCCTGCCTTAGCCTCCCAGAATGCTGGAATTATAACACATGTACCACCAGACCCTGCTTATATATAATTTCTTTATATGACTTCAATGTGTATTCATACTGTGTTCCAGTATTTGAGTACCAATGCTGGAAAGCAGACATTGCTCAACTATAATAAAATTTCAGTAATTTCTGGACAAATTTTTCTACTTTTTTTGGAGACAGGTTCTCACTATAATTCAGGCTGGCTTTGAACTTAATTGTGGAGCTTAGGCTGGCCTCAAATTTGTGATGATCCTCCTTGCTTGGAATCACAGGCATAGGACTATACCTGGCTACCCCCACATTTTCAAGCCAGTTCTATTAACAGGTATTAGTTTTCAGTCCTGAAAGATGAGTTATTCTAGATTTGGGTGATATATCTCCATAGCAATTGAATAGGAAGCCATTAAACTGTAAAAATGTAAATGTTTATTAAAAGATAATTGGATAGTGACTTATTGATTAGTATAGTGAAATAATTTATAACATATCCAGCCTTCTGGATTGCATTAAGTGAAAAAGTGTTGCCTTGGGCCACATATAAAATATATAATTAATATATATATATAATGAAACTTCCTTTTTTATATTTTAAGTTATTAAATTACTTTATAAAGTAACACAAGCCCAAGTTTAATAATAAGGCTTACATGTTACTGTGACATAAGGATATTCACTTTTTTAAAGTTAGACAGGCTATACACTTCAAATTTATGTGCTTTTCTGTCTATATTTTGTACCTCTGAAATTTACATTTAAATAATTATGCAGAAGCCGAGCATGGTGGCACATGCCTGTAATCCCAGCACTCAGGAGGCTGAGGCAGGAGGATTGGTGAGAGTTCAAGACCAGCCTGGGCTACAAAACTGAGCTCAACTGAACTGTACAGTGAGACCCTGTCTCAAAAAGACAAAAAAAAAAAAAAAAACTTAAATAATTATGCAGTGTGATTACTATGAAAATTAAATAGCTATGAAAATGTTAGATGCTTCAAGATAACTACAGAGTACAGAATGCAATAAATGGTTTGTAGATCGATGGCAGAATTTGGGCCACAGTTTTGATCAGCATCCTGATTACTCACTTTTCTTTTTCTAATTGTCTTTAAGACTTTGAAAGCCCTTTAAAATTTGGACCAGCTTCTTTTTCCCTCATATGGGTTTGTTTTTGTCCTTAAGTACACCAATTGTTTTTTAAATAAGAAGGAGAAATTTAGAATACATTTGTGAGTAAAAGATTCAGCAGTAAACCTGACATGCACCCGGAGGTGGCTGCATGTTCTCATATTTGATTATCTTAAAAGAAAGACATATCTAAATTTACTTGCTTGAAAATTACATATCTGTCATTTTATCTTTTGCCAACACCATTTTTCAGTTTTTGCTTTCATTTGGTCTGGAAGACTATTACATGTGTTTTGTTGGGTTTTTTTTTAGGTACCCATGAAAGGCTTATATTTTCAGCAGAGTTCCACAAATGAAGAAACAATGTTTGTATTTCAAGAAAGGGTAAGAAAAATGGTGTAATCATATACTGTAACAAGAAAGTTTTTTGTTTTGTCAATTGGTGTACTGACAGGTTGAAACCAAAGCCTCATGTATGCTGGACAATACTCTGATATCCAAGCCATATCCCCAGTGATGGCAAACCTTGTAGAATTTTCAGTGATAAAAGCAGGCAACAGCACACGTGTCATGGTTTACCACCACAGTCCTAACGCTTAGGTAACATTGTCAGCATATAATAGTCCCACTTTTAAATGACCTATTACTAGTTATTTTGAATTAAGTAAACAAAAACAAGCAAAACTGTCATAAACAAAATTTCTTAAATTTGCTTCCTTTGATCTTTCTAGGAACATGACAGTGTGTATTAAAATATAGCTACATTTTTTTTTTTTTTTTCTTGTTTCAGAACCTTTGTTTGTTTATTCACTCATTTTTTTTTTTTTATGGCCGGCTCAGCTCACCCCGAGGTCAGGGCTGGCGCAGCATGTGGTGCCGGGGATCGAACCACAGTCCCTGAAGCTGCCCAAGCTCTCCCAAGCAGGCGCTTTAGACCACTGAGCCATCCCGCCGAGCCCTATAGCTACATTTTTAAAGGGTTGCTACAAAATAGTTTTTAATTCCTCAGGGGTGCAGTATTAAAGGCATTATTAGGAAAATGGAACAAACTTAATATGTTTCAGATTGAACTCATCTTATTCGAAACGTGATAAAGCATGTTTTCAATTTATAGCCATGTTTTAGGAAATATTTTACCATAATTTGAATTTAAAAGGTACAAAAACATCGTTTCCCACACAAATTTCTGGGCTTGCTAAAATTACCTCATTTACAAAGCTTTAAGTGATCTCTACTTTTTTACTACTTTAAGTATATATAGTAAGATTTTCATTTGGTGATTTTTAGAGAGGCCTATGATAAGCCCAAAGCATTTCACTGTAAATTTATACTTGAAAAGTAAATATTATATGCATCAGTATTTCATAGCAATAATAATTTCTTATGGAAATAATCATGAATTTATTCCAGTTTTTTTTCTCTTTTTCATAACCTCCAAAATATTTACATTAGAAATCTAAATCTCAAGCAGGTGTGTATTTTGATTGAGTCTAAGAATTGTCTCATACATGTATGCATAAGAGAGTTAGGATAGATATACAGCTACTCTCTTAGTTCATTGAGAATAAAAGTTTGTACTAATATATAGACAAATTATCATCCTCTGAATAGCTACTGCAAAGACAATAATATCCAAATGTATTAATTATTATAACTGTCCTACTAACCTGTTGTGAGACTGTTTCATTGCTATTTTATCTTTTTTTCTCATTAAAATGAATAAAAAGAAGAAAAGAGCTGGAGATGTAGCTCAGTACAAATCCTGAGTTTAGTCTCACATCCACAATGGAAACAAACAGACAAAAAGCATTGTCAGCGACCGGGTGATAGCTCCATGGCACAAGTGCCTGCCTGGCAAGTGCAAGGAAAAGAAAAAAAGAATTGTCTCTAGGTTATAGAATCATGAGTAAAACTCACAAATTGATCAATATTATATAATTGCCTCATAGTATCACTAAATAACAAATCTGAACTTTCAAAAAAGATGATTTCAGAATATTAGAACTGTGACAAGTAAAATATAATAATCCCTTCAATAAATTATAGGAGTGACTATGCAAAACGTCTTACTTAAGAGTTTTCGATCTCATTTTGAACATACAGGTTTAAAAAAGAGTACTTTAATTAATAGTGACAAGGTAAGTATTTACAGGATATGATAGTACAGTATGTTTAATGATCTTGGTTGGGTAACACTAAGTGCCTGAATTTGAAATAGTTTTGCCTGTTAAGTTATATCTAGTTGTGGAATATGAGAGAGAATTAAATCGCATGGACTTTGTATTTTGATCCCCAAATCCCATGAGACATGTTGAAAAGTCCAAAATAGATAGTGAGGACAAGATGAGCAATTGACTTTTAATTTCATTTATAGTATAAGAAAATTCCAGCCGGGTGTGGTGGCTCACGCCTGTAATCCCAGCACTTGGAGGCTGAGGCAGGAGGATCGTTGTGAGTTCGAGACCAGCCTGGGCTACAAAAGTGAGCTCAAGGCCAGCCTGAACTGAACAGTGAGACCCTGTCTCAAAAATTTAAAAAAAAAAAAAAAAAGAAAATTCCAAATATTAGTAAAGAGTATTTTATGTATATGAGGATATCCCTATATGGAAATCTGATGCTTTTGGGTTATTTCCATTGAAATAAAGAATATTTGTTGTTCCATGTTGGTATCTGAGATTTTAAGAAACAGAAACTGTAAAGCATTTTATAATTTTAATTATCTACAAAAATTTCCACAACATAAAGTAATGTTCTCATAGGAATTTTTTTATTAATATTTGATTCTAGGAAAATCATCCTGTGACAGAGGATTACTTTGTAAAACTTCAAGTTAAAGCTTGTGCTTTGAGCCAGATAAATACAAAGGTATTTCTTTGTTTTGTTTTGTTTTGTTTTGTTTTGTTTTGTTTTGTTTTATGTATTTAGAAGAGGATCTACAGGATCTCACTACACATATCAGACAGTGATCCTCCTGTTTACAGCCTCCCAGGCGCTGGGATAACAGGCATGAGCCACCATGCCCAGACTGGTATTGGTGTTTTAAAATAAAAGCCAAAAGTTGAATGGAAAGGGGCTTTCAGGTTAGCTCAGTGGTTTAAGCACCTGTGTGGGCAATCCCAGTCAGGCACAGGAAGGCAGTTCAATCCCCATACCGCCCCCAAGGCAGCCTGAGCCTGAAAAAAAAAAAAAAAAAGTTTCATAGTATATTTAGTGAACAAATATAATGACTGACTTGTAAGTGCCAAGAAATTACTATCCTAAGATGAAATCAACAGGACAGGGCTGGCAAGATAGCTCAGCAAATAAAGCACCTGCTTAGACAAGTGCAGGAACCAGGATTCAATCCCTGGTACCACATGTGCCAGCCCTATCAGGGACCAAGTCTGGGCATGGTGACACATGTAATCCCAGTGTTGAAGAGGCTGGAAACAGGAGGATCAGTATAAGAGTAAGCTGCGTAGTGAGAGCCTATACCAAATACATTTTAAAAAAATAAATAAAAGGGCTAAAGAGGTAGCTCAGTGACGTAAGTGCCCTCTTTGCAAGGGCAGGGTCCTAAGTTAAATCCCTGGTACTGTAAGAAAAAAAAGAGCAGAACAGAAAAATAATGTGCATTTGTATATTCCTACATTGAGATTAATTATTAATCTAATTGATGATCATATATTTTATATCATTAAAGTGTTTTATAAACTGTTTGCAAAAGGATAAGAACATAATTACTAAGGCCTATAAAGGAATAGGTCATGCCGGGCATGGTGACTCACACCTGTAATCCCAGCACTCAGGAGGCTGAGGCGGGAGGATTGGTGCAAGTTCGAGACCAGCCTGGGCTACAAAAGTGAGCTCAAGGCCAGCCTCAACTGCATAGTGAGGCCCTGTCTCAAAACAGACAAAAAAAAAAAAAAAAAAAAGCAATAGGCCACTTTTCTGTTTATGATAAAAACAGAGGCCAGAAATCAAATCAATTAAGTTATTAATCATCAGTTTTGTAGATAATTCTAATCAATGTCTTTAGATATGACTCATACTCCTCTATTTCGTCAGTTTGTTCTCTTCTGTCTTTGCTCATAAGTAAATATCTCCAATCTGGTACCATCCCACAATAATCTGTCATTATTGACCATAAATTCTAAAATGGAACACTATCATTGAATGTAACATGATAGGGCCAGTGAGATAGTTCAACAGACTCAGCACCTGCTTAGACAAGGACAACGAGCCGGGGTTCCATCCCTTCCACCACATGCTGCACTGGCCCCACCCCTCAACACACTGAGCATGCAACCAAGTCCAGGCATGGCGGCACACCTATAATCCCAGTGCTGGGAATTCTGAAAACAGGAGGCTCCCTATGAGTCAAAGCTGCATATTGAGACCCTGCACAAAATTAAAAAAAAAAAAAAAACTGCCATGATAAGTACAACATTTACTCCATTCTTGCCATTATTTATTGGACCCTAAACTTACTAGATTACAATGTTGGCACAGTTTCTATAAAAATTTCTAATAGTTTTCTTTGTCCTTTACAGATTATTTGAGTAATAATGCACATGGCTAAGTCCTGCATATCAACTAATTTCCCAGCAATTTTTTTTCCCAACAAAATTTGATTGCCTAGACACAGCAGGATGGCTCAGTGGTCTAAAGCGCCTGCTTAGGAAAGCTTAGGCAGCTGCAGGGACCGTGGTTCGATCCCCGGCACCACATGCTGCTCCAGCCCTGCCCTCGGGCAAGCTGAGCTGGCCATAAAAATAAATAAATAAACAAACAAAAGTTCTGAAACAAGAAAAAAAATAAAATTAAAAAAAATTTGATTGCCTTCTTGCCACATAAACCTGTTTCATAAAATTATTTGCTTCCTTTTAATTTTAAAAATTGCACCATATTTACTTTTGCTGTGGTTTGGATTTTACTCTCATTTTTTCATGTATGAGAAGTCCAGGATTTAATCTTGACAGTAATGGACTAAATCATAACCCTTTGTTATGATTTAGCTTCTGGCAGAAATGAAGATGGAAAAGGATTTCTTTCCTGTTGGGAGAGAAGTTGCTGGAATAGTATTAGATGGTAAGTTTATAGAAGTATATATTTATTTTGTAAGATAAAGGAAATTAAGTCATTTTCCAGTACATAAATTTATGTATATATTTACTTCACATATAAGTTACTTATATAGAATGACATTTTTAAAAATTAAAAATAGGATTTAACTGGTATAGTTTCTTACAAGTTGAATGAGAATTACCTACAAGTTGAATGAGGCATATACTTAAATTCAAACATGATTCTTTATTAAGTAGAATGGTCAACATTGTCCTTTATATGATGTTCACAAACCAGTATAATGACTTGTGTAAGTTAGTGTTAGGTCAGAATTTATAGAATTGCCAGTAACAACCTCATGTTAAATCTTAAAATACTAGGAGCCAGCCATATAATTCAGCAGACTAAAGCACCTGCTGAGGCAGACCACAGCAGCCAGGGTTCAATCCCAGGCATGCTGTTCTGGCCCCACCCTCTGGGCATGCTGAGATGGCAGATGAGATTGGTCATGGTGGCGTACGCCTATAATCCCAGTGTTTGAGAGGCTGAAAATGAGAGAATCACTACAAGTCCAGTCTGTGTAGTGAGACCCTGTAGACCCTACAGACCCTGTACCAAATACATAAAAAATAAATAAATTTTAAAACATTGCCTTAAATTGAGCATTTAAACAGCTTATGATTTGTTTCTAAACAGACTTTGACTTATATGAATTAAAGCCAAAGGGTGAGGGATCTATGCTGGAAATGTTTATGTTTGAACTCTCCACGAGTAGATTGCATTCAGAATAATAAAGTTATGGAGGTTACCCAGAGAGTAACTGCAGACAGAACCTTTCAAGATACCACTTAAGGGATGATTGAAAGAAAAGACAAGCAAGCAAACCCAAAAAGGGGTCAGAGCATTCACACTCACAGGAGGAAATGGCTCACTAGCAGAAAAGAAAATTAAAATGAATTGAAAGCTGAAAATATTGGGCAAGAATGGTACAGAAGGAATCCCTGGAAGAACTGAACTGTAAAAGGAGGAACACTAGGTTAGATGCTCACTGAATACCAACACATGAGTTAAGGGCCATGGGGCCTGGCAGGATGGCTCAGTGGTCTAAAGCTCCTGCTTAGGAAAGCTTGGGCGGCTGGTCCCCAGCACCACATCCTGTTCTGGCAAGCAGTTCAGTAGAGTTCTGTAGTTACTGCATGCCATTTCCCTGCACACACACGCACGTTGTGTTAGCTCTGCTTTGTTAAAGTCATTTTGTTACTAGACTAAGG
Organism: Myocastor coypus; assembly: GCA_004027025.1. NCBI lineage: Eukaryota > Metazoa > Chordata > Mammalia > Rodentia > Myocastoridae > Myocastor > Myocastor coypus. The sequence goes on from PVJA010022964.1 coordinate 28,103, forward strand.
GTTTTGTACAGATTTTTTGTTTGGTTGGTTTTTTTGTTTTTGTTTTTTTGGGTTTTTTTTGGTTTTTTTTGTATTATGGCCGGCTCAACCTGCCCTGGGGGTGTGGGGTAGAGGCTGGCACAGCATCTGATGGCAAAGATTGAGCCACAGCTTTGCTAAACAGGTGCTTTAGACCACTGAACCATCTTGCCAGCCCCTGTGCAAGTTTTTTTTTTTTTTTTTTTTTTTTGTCTTTTTGAGTCAGGGTCTCAGTATGCAGTTCAGGCTGGCCTTGAGCTCACTTTTGTAGCCCAGGCTGGTCTCGAACTCTCACCGATCCTCCTGCCTCAGCCTCCCAAGTGCTGGGATTACAGGCGTGCGCCACCATGCCCGGCCTTCCTGTGCAAGTTCTTAAAAACAAGATAAAAGATGTATTGAAAGTGAAAGTACAGGGCCCCAGCAGGATGGCTCAGTGGTCTAAAGTGCCTGCTTAGGAAAGCTTAGGCAGCTGCAGGGACCGCAGTTCGATCCCTGGCACCACATGCTGCGCCAGCCCTGCCCTCAGGGCAGGCTGAGGTGGCCATAAAAATAAATAAATAAACAAAAAAAGTTCTGAAACAAAAATAAATAAATAAAATAATTTAAAAAAAATTTTTTTTAATGAATTAGGTGCCAAAGGCTGCTTGCAGATTATTCCACCATTGTAAAACAGGAAGAATATGAAATCCAGGATTTTTTAAACTTAATATGTACTAATAAAAACATACTTGAAATGGGGGCCCGGCGGGATGGCTCAGTGGTCTAAAGCACCTGCTTGGGGAAGCTTGGGCGGCTTCAGGGACCGCGGTTCGATCCCCGGCACCACATGCTGCGACAGCCCTGCCCTCGGGGTGGGCTGAGCCAGCCATAAAAATGAGTGAATAAAGAAACAAAGGTTCTGAAACAAGAATAAAAATAATAAATAAAATTTTAAAAAAAAAACATACTTGAATGGGAAAAATAATACTTTATGGGTCTATTGAGGATATTAAATGTGTGAACATAGTCAAGTATAGGGTACAAGTAGGTACTTAACAGGTTTTTTCTCCCATTTCCTCTTGTAGTGGAAAATATTTCAGTGAATTTACTTATGCTAGAAGCTTATTGTCTACTTGTTCAGAGGAAAGTAACTGTATTATTTCTGTAAAGTTCTAAAACTTTCTAGACATCAAGCTGAATTTATTTGCCAAGCAAAGTATTTTATGTATAGTTCTCTTTGCAGCTAAAATGATGATATGTGCTTGCCAAGGGGTGGGTTGGAGAGAGGTAGAAAACAACATAATCATAGTTCTGGGAATCTTTTTATTTGTTTTAAAAGTAAACATTACATTCAGTGACCTTATAATAGTAACTTAATTGTATCCACTCTTTAGTTGGAAGCAAGGTATCATTCTTTCAACCAGATGATGAAGTAGTTGGTAAGTTACAGTTCACCCTCTTTATTTTAAGCCATCTGTTAACCAGCATCTCTTCTTTTGTTTCTCTATAATTATTAGTGTTCATTATGATCTTGCTTCATATAAAAGTACTTCCCTGGCATGACGATACAACTCAGTATAGAGCACTTGCCTAATATGCATGAAGCCCTAGGTGATTCCCAGCATCATACACACACACAAAAAAAAAAAGAAACAGAAAATGTTTTGTTTACTCTTAAGTGTTCACTGATGGACAAAATGTGAGTTTGATCCCAATTAGCAGAACACTTCAAGCTTATCAATTGTTTGGCTATAGTATAATTATAGATTAAAAAGAATAACAACCATAATGGCTGTTGTGCTTGGTGTAGCACTTTCCTAGCTGGTTCTGCATCAGAAGCCAGACTGATGTCTTCAGAGAATAGGGATGTCCAGTGCTTGAAGACCGTTGTCTGACTGGGAGCCACACTGAAACCTACCAAGCTCTTTTAGTGATCTTATAAAACTAACTTAAAACATTTAATATATTGTTTTTTTAAAGTTCATAATGTATGAGATACTTTGCGTACACATATTTGTTATATTTGTATCCTAGACAGTCATACAAACATACATAGAATATGACTATCATGATATTCTTTGAAATTCTCATATCTTTTATTCTGTGTCTTTATGGAAAATGTGTAGTCTTATGACATGCTTGAAGCCCCTAAAGAATAGAGTTTTACATGTATGAGGCCCTGGATTCAATCCACAGTAGTGGGGAGGAGGGGAAGCAAGATTTGTAAGGTTTTCATCAGTCTTGTACAGGATTGCCTTACACTCAGTTCTTTTCCCAAGAATTGATAAATGGGAGCGTGGGTGCCCAGGAGGTCAGTGGCATTCTGTATTGCTAAAGATTTTTTGGTGAGAGGCAAAGAAGAAAAGAATATGGGGGAAATAGTAGGCAGTCATTGTAATCAAAATTGAAATCCCCAAAAGAATAATGCACATAGGGTGATGGGATGGGGGTCATTATAGCATGTTACATGTGTGTATAAATCTGCAAAATGAAGCCATGTATCTGCATAAACAATACACACCAATAAAAAATGTGGAGGAAAGTCAGGCATGGAGGGGCCCAGCGGGATGGCTCAGTGGTCTAAAGCGCCTGCTTGGGAAAGCTTGGGCGGCTTCAGGGACTGCGGTTCGATCCCTGGCACCACATGCTACGCCAGCCCTGCCCTTGGGGTGGGCTGAGCTGGCCATAAAAATGAGTGAATAAACAAACAAAGATTCTGAAACAAGAAAAATAAATAAATAAATAAAATTAAATTTAAAAAAAAAAGAAAGTCAGGCATGGAAGCGCACACCTATAATGCCAGCACTTGGGAAGTTGAGGCAGGAGGATTGGTGCGAGTTTGAGACCAGCCTGGGCTACAAAAGGAAGCTTAAGGCCATTCTGAACTGCGTAACAAGACCCTGTCTCAAAAAGAAAAAAAAAATTTTTTTTGAGGAAAAAAGAAATGGTGCAAATGTCAGTGTCCATGTTGAAAATGTATGGTCTTCTTCCAGATTGTTATAATCTTCTTTTCCATAGTAATTACTGGAACCTTTTTTAATTGTACTGAACAAAATTTACACAAATATGTCTTATTAAGAGTGAATTCATTCGGGCTGACAAGATAGCTCAGCAGACTAAAGTACCTGCCTAGGCAAGCTTAGGCAATCGTAAGACTGTGGTTTTATCCCTGGCACCACATGCTGTACCAGCTCAAGGCGGGCTGAACCAGCCAGAGTCCCAGCATAGTGGCACATGCCTATAATCCCAACTCTGGGGAGGCTGCAAGCAGAAGGATCACCATGAGTCTGAGCTGCGTAGTTAGACCCTCATTCTATAGTCCCACTGCTTGAAAAGCTAAGGCAGGAAGATCACTGCAAGTTTAAGATCAGCTCAAGGCATAAAGTGAATTCAAGACCAGCCTGAACTGCATAACAAAACTCTGTCTCGAAGAAGATTAAAAAAAAAAAAAAAAAAAGTGAACTCTTTATATTCTTGGTTCTCAATTTGTGGTTTCGATTTTTAGGGATTTTGCCTCTGGATTCTGAAGACCCAGGACTTTGTGAAGTTGTAAGAGTACATGAGCATTACTTGGGTATGTGGCTATTTACTCTTTGGGAGCTTTAGGTCAGTAAGGTATAATATTACTAATGGCTAGTCATGAATATCATAAATAAATGTTGTCTGGTCATGTGGCTACTTCTAGCATGTAATGTCATAAAATTCATATTGGCACTAACCATATAGATCTTGGAATTTTAACAGAGTGGTTATGGTAACAAATTTTTCTGTCTGCACAAAGTTTTCTGTTTAGGACCTAAAATGATCAGAAGTTACTTGTTTTTGTTGTGGTGGTTGTTTGAATATAGCCCATTCTGGCCTTAATGGCTTTGACTTTGCTTTGTAGTTGAAGCTACACTTGAATTTGTGATCCTTCTGCCTCCACATCATTAGTGCTGGGGTTATAGGCATATGCCACCATACCCAGCTGCTCTTGGTTGTTGCTGTTACTGCCTTTTTTTCTCTCCAATGCTGGAGCTAGAACCCTGGGCCTCATATATGCCATACAAGCTCTCTACCCCTATGCTTTACCATTCCTTTTTTTTTCCTTCAGACTGAGGATTGAACCCAGGGCCTTTACACTTGGCTGCAGCCCAAATTCTCTTATTTAATTTTTATTTTTTTTTATAATTCTGAAACAAGGTCTTGCTGCATTGCCTAGGCTGGGCTGAAACTTGCAACCCTTGTGCCTCAGCCTCCCAGTGGTGGAAGTACAGGCAAGAGCCACTATGCTCGACACACTCAGTTAATTGAAACAAAAATAAATAAAGCTTCAGCAGTATATGTAGAGTGTGATACAAAGGAATTAAGAAACTTTGCTTGATTTCCTTTGCTAATATCTAATATATTTTAACTAGTATTCATTTGTAATTTTTCACTTAGTAACTTACATTATAAATACTTCAGCTTTAGTTACCAAATGTGACACATGCCTATAGTCTTACCATTCAGGAGGCTGAGGCAGGAGAATCAGGATAAGTTTGTATCATCGAAAGCTGTAAACTAGGATTGGTGGTGCACACCTGTAATCCCAGCACTTGGGAGGCTGAGATAAGAGTATTGTTCCAAGTTCAAGACCAGCTGGGGCTATAAGGTGAGCTCAAAGCCAGCCTGAACTGCATAGTGAGATCCTGTCTCAAAAAATAGGGCTGGCCACATAGCTCAGCAGATTAAATCACCTACTTAGGCAGAAGCAGGGACCAGGACCAAGGTTTGATCACTGGGGTGCTATGCTGGCCCCACCCCCAGAGCACAATGAGACTACAAATGAGACTTGGTGTGGTGGCATGTGCCTGTAATCCCAGAGTTTGGGAGGCTGAAAACAGGAGGATCACTATAAGTCCAGTCTGTGCAGTGAGACCCTATAGACTCTGTACTAAATATATATATTTTTTAAAAAGGCAAAAAACAAAGCTACAAAAATTTTAATATGCAAATTTTACTTCAGATTGAAAGCACATGGAAGCAGTTGTTATTTCTAGGCTAAATTTTCTCCTTAAAATACTTACAGTACTAATGGCTGTAATTTAAAGCAGTAGCTATCAAATGGTGCTGAGACCCAAAAATTAAAACAGTGTTTTTGGGGCCAGGGAAATAGCTCAGTGGAGTAAGTGCTTGCCTGGTTAGCACAGGGTCCTTAGTCCAATCCCTGGTACTGCAAAAAAAACAGTGTTTTTAAAACCTTTGTTTATCAATGAAGGGAAACATCAGTAGCCACAAAATTATTTTCCTAAAATAAAGTTTACAGTTGTTTTCCAGTTAAATTAGCCTCGCAGTTTTCACAGGAGAGAAGTTCAGAATGAAACTGTATTTAGGGGCCTGGGAGATATTGCAGTGGAATAAATCCTTGCCTGTCAAGCACAGGTTCTGAATTCAATCCTTGGTACCACGAGAAGAAAGAAGGAGGGAGGGGAGAGGAAAAAGAGGAGAGAGTAGAGAG
>PVJA010022965.1:0-33653 GCA_004027025.1 Myocastor coypus
TCTGTCTGTCTGTCTGTTGATCTCCAAGGCCAGTCAACATAGTATCCCAGTTACATCAGTCATTCATCCTTCCACATTCAGCACATATTAATTGCCTTCTTAGAGCTTACCAGTCACACTGTTGCTGCAGAGGGTACAAGTGTGAGCAGCAAGGCTAGTGGTAGCCAGAGAGAATGACGCACTTCCAGACTGTGCCCATTTGTATAACTGAAGAACATAGAAGCACAAATGGAGGGAGAATGAGATTTGGGAGAGACTTTTCCATTAGCTCTTCTGAGAGTAGGTGAGTGCTAGAGCTGAGGATCTGCCATGCTGGGTGGCTTGAGGGTGGACGGGAGAATGTTCTAGCCAAAATCAACACTCATGTGCAAGTCAGTGCTCGCATGGCTCTGGTATGCTGCTTGTATATTTGGAACATTCATTCTGACTCCTGTGTTATGGTTGAGGGCCCACCTGTCGCCCCCAAGGTCTCACACTTGGAGGTGGGCTCCAGTCAGAAGGGGCAGGCCACTGGGTATGACTTCGAGTGCTATCTTCTCATCATGGGCTCCTCTCCTTGTTCTGTGCTTCCTGTTGCCATGATATGAGCTTTCAGAGCCAGCTGACCGTGGAGTGAACCCACTGAGAGTGTGAACTAAAATAAATTTCTTCTTCTTTACCTTGAAAATATTGGGGATTTTGTCCCAGTGACAAAAATCTAACCACTATAGATAATCCCTGTCATGCCTTAATGGGGCCATTTCAAATTCATCTTTCAGCTAACTTCGTTGGCAGTCCTTGTACGACATACACAGTCTGGTGTGCAGGTCCTTTTATGTGCTTACCATCCCAAACCTCTTCCGACAGTGCAAACATAAATTCAAATATCAAGTTTTAAATGCTAATTTCATCCATAAATACTAAGTTCCTTGAGGACAGGGACTAGAAGACCATTTCATTCACAGCGGTTACTCTGCTATCTGGCACAGCCTATGAAATATAATAAACCCTCAGATTTTATTGAAATAAAGACCAAAGAAATAAAGGTATGGAGTCAGGCTATGTAAATCGAGAGGTAATTTTATCCAAAGCCATCTAAATTTCTTTTAGAATGCTATTAACCACAGATTTTTTTTTTATAGCCTTTCCTTTCTCATAAAACTTGATGTTCTCCAAAGGACATTTATATGTAGTTTAAAATTTTGCTTGTGACAGAAGCTGAGACTTTTTCTCCTCATAGGTTCTCATCAATATTATACTTCAAAAGTATGCAAAACAATGACCACATCATGGCAAAGGCGTGGGGGTATAGATTTATTGGTAGAGATGTCTGCCCATTAGGATGAAGAGATGAAAGCATGGTAGCCACTGAGGTGGAATGGGAAGTTCTTCTGCCTGGGTCATTGATCAAGTGGGCCTGCAGGGCACATGAAGTTAGTTTGGGGACTAAAGTCTAGACATGCTCGTGGCTTGGTGTTGGTAAAGAAGGAGGCTATAAGGAAAAGGGGAGATTGCAATGATGGATTCCTTCAAGATTTACTTGTGGAATGCTTGGCCAGCTGCATTCACCCTCCATTTTCTAGTCTCATTCACAGAGTGACAGACTGTCCAGGAAATCACCTCTGAATATGAACTCTTCAGGATAAAGCAAGACTTCTTAAATGCAGCAGTGGCCTGCAGTAAAGTCTCTCTTATGCTGGCACCTATTCAGCTCACAGACTAAATCTGATGATTCTCCTTTGTAATTCCATGCAGCCTCGAGTGAGCTGTGGTGCCAAGTCCACCCATGCCAAAGACATCAGTCTTCCCATCAAGAAAGAAGCCCATGAGGAAGCATACCACACACACACACACACACACACGAGAAGAAGTCTATGTTATCTGCTTAGAATAATTAGGATACTTTTTAATTCTTTAACATAAACAAATGAGGAGATCTAGAACCAAAATGAGAATGACCAAGATCACCTGAGACAAAGGTTCACAATAAAACGTTTCAAAATTGCGAAAGAAAAGTTATATCAAGATAACAAACAATAGCTCATCCTACAGAAAGAATGATTATTAATGAAGGGAATATTTTATATATTGAACAATTTGGGGTATTATTGGATTTACAAAAATGAAAAATCGGGTGATTACATCAAAGAAAGACTTCTAATAGTCATCAACTGAACAAAAAATTGGCGTATTTCCTCCCCTAAATGCAGTTATTTGGGGAGAAGCAGTTTTCAATCAGGAGCTATATTTTAAGGTATCCCAGCTCCTCGTGCCTGTAGGTGAGGCCTGCATGTAGGTGAGGCCTTTTCAGAAATGAGGTGTTGGATAAAGAGATGTGTAACATTTTCAAGTCAAGGACACTGAGAATCAAATGTATTTGTTTTCCTTCTTCTGGCTGAACACAGCGACTCTGTGTGGACTTAGGTTGTGGCAGAAAGGTAGGAGCTGTCCAAATTCCTGGATCTTCCCACAGGAGGCGCTGCCAGCTGCACAATAGCTCCTGTGTTTATTGAAAAGCTGCCCAAGTGTCGGTGAGATGGTTCAGCGGTCTAAAGCACCTGCTTAGGCAACCTTAGTTAACTGCAGGGACCACAGTTCCATCCCCAGACATGAGTTTGAGAGCATTGCTTCCCTTTCAGTTTCACTGAAGAGTTTGAAAAGAATTGTCATTGAATCTTCTCCTAATTTCTTATAGACAGCCAGCCCCACCCCCAGAGCAGGCTGAGCCAGCCATGATATAAAAATAAATGAATAAATAAATAAATAAATAGAAAAATGAAAGGCCTACCCCAGCATGAAGTACATGTTATATATATATATATATATATATATATATATATATATATACATATATTTCACTAAATGAAATGATAGGAATTCAACAAAGGTTGTTATATGGCATAATGTTGTCTTCAAATTAATAACTGAGATTGTCAGATACAAAATTGGTAAAAAAACAAAAAGGAGAGAAAAAATTAAAGAAAAATTCAAATTCATGCTTATTGCATGAATTCAAATATTCAGTACAAATACAAATATTGGAATACAAAGGGCAAAATCGCCATAGAGCCTATAGAAATAGAGAAAATCATCATTACCTACTTTGAAAACCTTTACCCTCACAGGATGGAAAACACAGAAGAAATAGATACCTGGATACATGTGAGTTTCCAAAGCTGAACAAGAAGATATAAAAATTCTGAATAACCCAGTATCCGTCAATGTAATTGAAAATGTCATTTAAAAATTACTATAAAAGAAAAGCCCAGGTTCTGATGGATTCACAGCTGAATTCTATAAGAAATTAGGAGAAGATTCAATGGCAATTCTTTTCAAACTCTTCAATGAAATTGAAAGGGAAGCAATGCTCTCAAACTCATGTCTGGAAGCAAGTGTTAGCCTGCTACCAAATCCTAAGAAAGACTCAACCATTAAAGAAAACTACAGGCCAGTCTCTATAATGGACATAGGTTCAAAAATCTTCTATAATATACTAGCAAACAGAACGAAGCAAATTATTAAGATTATTAGACACCATGACCAAGTGAGGTTCACCCCAGGAATACAGGGAGAATTCAACAGATGGAAATCAATAAATGTAATACACCACATCAACAGAGCCAAAGACAAAAGTCACACCATTCTCTCAATAGATACAGAAAAAGCCTTTGACCAAGTCCAATGCTCTTTCATAATAAAAACACTACAGAAAATCAGAATAGGTGGTCTTTACCTAAGTCTGATAAAAGCTATTTATGATAAATGAAGAGTCAACATCATACCACATGGACAAAAAGCTTTCACTTTAAAAATCAGGAAGCCGGGCGTGGTGGCGCACGCCTGTAATCCCAGCACTCGGGAGGCTGAGGCAGGAGGATTGATGCGAGTTCGAGACCAGCCTGGGCTACAAAAGTGAGCTCAAGGCCAGCCTGAACTGCATAGCGAGACCCTGTCTCAAAAAGATAAAAAAAAAAAAAAAAATAAAAATCAGGAAAAAGACAAAGATATCCACTGCCACCACTCCTATTCTATACTGTTCTGTAAATATTAGCCAGGGCAATTAGACAAGAGAGAGAAAAGGAATTAAGAATTGGAATAATAGGGGCCCAGCGGGATGGCTCAGTGGTCTGGAGCCCCTGCTTGGGGAAGCTTGGGCGGCTTCAGGGACTGCGGTTCAATCCCCGGCACCACATGCTGCGCCAGCCCTGACCTTGGGGTGGGCTGAGACGGCCATAAAAATGAGTGAATAAACAAAGGTTCTGAAACAAGAATAAAAATAATAAATAAAAAAAATTTTAAAAAAAGAATTGGAATAATAAGAAAAAGAATAAGAAAGTAGTGCAATTATCATTATTTGCAGATTATATGACGCTCTACATAGAAGATCCCAAAAACTCAAGCAACTTGCAGATTTAATAAGCAAATTTAGTAGCATAGCAGGATATAAATCAACACTCAAAAGGGCTGATAGCATTTCTGTGAACAAACAACGCACTGAGAGAGAAGTTTAAAAAGCCTTCCCTTTCACAATAACATCCAAAAAATAAATGTTGGCTAAGGTAAGACACTGAAATTTGAACATTTATTTATTACAGTAACAGTCTTATGCTAACTGATGCTACTGGTGAGAATCTTTTTTAGAAACTAGAAGAGCCATGGGAAAATAAATTGAGGAAACCTAGAATGTAGAACATTTAGAGAGATTTAAAATTTGAGAACACGTGATGTAAGGGATTTGTAGAGAAGTTTAGGGACTCTAAAGGGTTTCACAAGGAGCAATATGCAAAAGCAAAGAAGATATGTTATGTAGATATTCTAGAAAATGATTTCCTAGGTTAAAGAGTAAGTGTTCATGTCAAAAAGGATCAATGACATCTGAATAGGATAGAATAATGAGTTCAAACTTGGACACAATGTGATTAAAAAAATATGAGTAATTAATTATAATAAAAACACATTGGCATTAATCCGTCTTAAAATATTCCTCCTCACTTTGAACATACTTATCCCATGCATCTTGCCACGCTATGAAACTGCTCTGGAAATTCCCTTTGTGAGTGTCTTTGGCCAGCCTGGCGTGGCTGCCTCGTGTCCTAAATTAACTCAAAACTTACACCTTTCATGATCATGTTGAATTTAGGGAAAAGCCAGAAGCTGCATGGTGCTGGATCTGGTGAGTGAGGTAACGATGTTCTCATCAGCCTGCTTTTGCACTAATGGCACTTAGTAGCACGTTCATCACAGTTTTGTCTTGCTTTGTAAAGACAGTTCTAGAACTGCCTCAGAATGTGGCAAGGATGATGGGATAAGCGCCTGTGAAGTAGGGAGGTATTCTAACAGGGACCAATGGCAATATGTCTTACTGCAATAAATGTTTTCAAAAAAACTAGATATTCACTGTATATTTTCATCACACCTCATAGTATTTCAGAAGATTACAGTTCAATAAAAGAGCCAATATTCAATGGCTGAAAAATCAGATGTACAAAAAGGGGAATGAACTATGTTGTTTTTGGATTTTTCAGCAGTACCCTGGGTAACAAAAGATAATGGAGAAAACAAATCTTATTATTTTCATAAAAACATTTTTCAACACAGATTTCTAGTTGCTACGAGGGTAAGTCAAACTGTTAGGCATTCAGAAACTCAGAAATGACTTCTATGTTTCCTTTCTAATGTTATAGGAATTTCAGGCAAGTTAAATTAAGGTATATTTAATTAAGAAGAAATCTTCACTTTTCCTTGAACCAGCCAGGGCCAGAGAATTCTGGCCTGCAAAATGAATGTGGGCCGGGGCATTGTCCATCTGGGACTGACTGGTGTTTAGCTGCTGTGATTGGCTGAGACTCAGCTATGCTATAAATATGTCCTCCTAAATTGGGCTTTCTGTTACTAAGTTAGGTTGCGGCTCCTTATGAGAAGACTCAAGTATGGAGGAATCCTCAGGCCAAATTTAGTTTAGTGTAGCATTAAGCTATTTGCTCCAGCAAAGAAGAGGAGAGTGATCTGGGGTCCAGTACATAGCAAGTATAGTGTAAGCTTAGGAAATCACAGATTTGAAAGGATTCGGCTCTGGTGTTCTTGTGAAATGAGATGATTGATGTATTTATTGCTTAAATTTTTCAGCCTGGATTATTGGCATTTCTATCTCAAAGTGCTCCACTATCTACAGAGGTCTCCTCCACAAATTTAAAATCTTTGGTCCAAGACTCTCCTTTCCCGACATGACTAGATTCCAGCTCATCTCAGCTGTGTCTGGGATTTGGGCTCAGGTTTTTTTTTTTTTCCTTAATTACATTTTTGTTTTGTTTTTGTAGGCTTGACTTCCTGTATCCTAGGCTCCAATATGAGTTCATATGTATACCTTAACATTTCTCTCATGAAGCTTAGGAGTCCTCATGGGAAAAGTCCCAGATGATAGTGTTGTTTTCCAGGTCTCCTTCGGAAGGTGTGTGAGTTAGTTGCCTAGGTTGACTCCTGCTCTGTGTTTTGCAGAGCTAGCAAAGCACCTCGGTGCTCCAGGACAAAGATGGCTCTATGGACAATGCTTTTGACCAGAGTTATGCCATACGCTAGTACAAAAAGCTCTGAGAGACTGTGCAGCAAGGAAATTTGCAGTTCAGTTTGTTTAACTCAGCATCTTTTCTACATAATTGAACATGAAATCCCTTCTCTCACTTTTTCTGTATTGTACGGAACAATTAACTTTTCTTTACCATGGCTGGGGACATGGATGAGACCCTATAACAAAAGACAGATTAATAAGAAAGAAGCATAGAAATATGCTTAATATATTTTATATGATATAAAAGCCCTTCAGAAAAGAAAACTGAAAGAAACAAGAACATTGTGCATTTTTTAGTAGCCCTGCAGAAGTATAATTGGGGACCAAACAGATGATCAAATGATAAACAGGAGGAAGCTTAACAAAGCCTCTGTGTTAATATTCTGTCTTTGTTTCTTTCCTCCGAGGGTAGTGAAGGCCTCTTTCAGATGAGGGTCTTGCTTGGGATGTAGAGCAGTGGCATAAGTGCCTGTCTGGCAAGTGCAAGGTCTGGAGTACAATACTGGGTACACACCCCCCCACACACACACAAAGGGTCTTATGACTTAGTTAAACATCAGAGAATTGGGCCCTGCGGGATGACTCAGTGGTCTAAAGCGCCTGCTTGGGAAAGCTTGGGTGGCTTCAGGGACCGCAGTTCGATCCCCGGCACCACATGCTGTGCCAGCCCTGCCCTTGGGGAGGGTTGAGCCGGCCATAAAAATGAGTGAATAAACAAATAAAGGTTCTGAAACAAGAAAAATAAAATAAAATAAATTCTAAAACAAACAAGCAAAAAAAAAATCAGAGAATTATTTCAATAACTGATTTAGGGGAGAGTAGCAAGACAAAGTAAGACATGTACTCCTGGTTCTGCTGTTTTCTTAAATGCCTGGATGCTACGTAGTATTTGGGGGTGATATATCTTGGACTTCACGTAGCATCTTTTAACATCCCAAGGAGCTAGGTTTTCCTAGAATACATTTTGGACTAATGAAATCTATGCAGTGGTGTGTGAGCCTGCTGTTTGTTTTACTTTCAACACAATGTTCAGTTATAAACTACAATATATCTTGGTTCATTCCACTGTGCATCACATTTGGGAGAGATGACTATTAGGCCAGTCCCCAAACTCAAGTCTCTTGTCATCCAGACTTGCTGGTATTGCTGACATCCAGCAAAGACAAAGATGGAAGCCTTTCTGTGAACACCAAGTGTTCCAAATGTCTTCCGCATTGTACCTGAAAACGTATAAAGTTGACATAAAACCATGTCAAGCAACTGCAAACAAATATAGTGAAAATTACATATATGTCAAGGGAGCAAGAATAAATGTGATGACTAGAACAATATGTATGCGGAAGCTTAATAAATATTTTTGATGGTGACATGATGATGATTTGAAATAGAGAAGCTCAGACATGTGGGATCCTGCTGGAGCGGAAAGGGGACAGGGCGCTGGAATCTGACAATGAGATAATTGACTGCAAGCTCATTCTTGTGTCAAAGCCAGCAGCTGGTGGTCCTTGCCTTTTGGCAGCTTTCTCAGCCACTGTCCTGAGCCTTTCTGTGGTCATGGGAGGAGAGGAAAGGCAAAGCACAGAGAATCTGGGTGATGGAGGAATTGGGGTGCTCTGGTCTTGCTCATTCCTTTGAAGTTAGATTTTAAGAGAAGTCAGTCAAATGTAACAGGACTTGAAGCTTTCTTTATGAGCCAGGTGTGTGCTTTCCATCTTGCACAGAGCACTTACCACTTGGCTTGTCTGTTGGTGTGCACACAGAGCTCTGCGTGGTGGACGGAGGTGCTGATGGAGGCAGACACTTGCATCTGAATGTAATTCTGTCAACTGAGTTACAACCCATAATTGAGCAAGTAGTTGCCTAGCTGAGGGTCTTTTTTTAAATTTTTGCCTGCTTGGTTATAATAAAAAGATCTAATGTCTTCCTGGTGGTGTTAATGGAAAGACTAAATAAAATAAGGCAGAGAAAGAGCTCAGAGTGAACTGCCAAACACTTGTTCAATACTCAGTAAAGAGTATCTATTGTTGGTAGTGATTGTACTGTCTTCTAACTAAACTGTTCCTTAAGGGTGTGGCCTTCAGTCCTTAGAGCTTTGACTATGTGCACAGCAATTAACAGGTAATTGATATGCTAAAATTATGCTGATGTAGCTTAAGGGAAAATATGGGCAATTATCCATTAGCCTGGAAATGTTAGTCTCCTAAATGAATTTGGTTATCTGGCCTGATTAATGCCTAAATAATAGCTACATTCATTATTCTTGAAGACTGATATTGGTGTCTTTGCTGCCTCCTCCTTGCAAACATGCATCCTGGTGCTTCAGAAGTCTAGACTCTGCTGTCTCATTGGTCCTACCCCCATGCCTTGCCAGAGTGAGTGGGAGCTGCCTGGCAGCTCCCCTGTGGGCTATCAGCTTCTCCAGGCTGAGGGCCACATTTATTGATCTGCACAGACTACTTGCTTTGTAAACATGGGCAGTGAGGGCTGGCTCCAGTGTGCTAATGAGGAGCCTGAGAGCCAGCCTATCATCAACAGCCACACACACCCACTGAACAGAAAACGTGTGGACAAACACACTGGGTGATGGGCCGTATGTCTCACCTTCCAGCTGAAATTTTGCATGGCACATAGTGCAGGACCTTGGGGACTTGAGAAGCAGCAATTCATGCTGTGGCTGTTGTGTGCAGCCCCCAGGAAATGTGGCAAGGGGGATGAGGGGCAGGAAGCTAGCCTCCTTGGGTATCTCCTGCACTTCTCTGCCTACCAATCACGGCAGCAGCATGGCACAAGACACCCCCACTCAGCAAGACTTATTGACCACATGCTGACTTAAAAACATGGTGCCGGGGAAGGCATTAACATTCTGAGCTTAGCTGTGTCATCCTGGTTGCTATGGCAATGCTGAGAAATACAGTTTGTGTCCAATGATTATTTCTCCACATTAATGAAAAGGACATTTTTCTTCAGTGAATTGAATCAAAACTAATTGAGTAGTAATCAGCACAGACCCTGAAGTTCAGAGAAATGTGGTCTGACTAGTGCTTTGTAGAAATGCAGAAACCATTAACTATTTTCGAATGAGATTTTTTTAATTAGTAAAATCTTAGCAGCCTATTACAGGTGGGTGTGAGTGTTAGCACACCAGACGTTCTTCATTTGTTTAGCGCTGGGGAGGTGATTTGTTTTCTATTAATTCCAGGGCCGATAGTATTCTATAGCTGTGTCATCTCCTCCAATAAATAGTATAAATGGAACTGTGCTTTTAGTCATATGAGAGATTCTCAGATATTTGCAGAGAAGAGTGTTTTTGCTGAGACCAACTGTTCCTGAAGCCCAGTTACCGATGGAAGTGACAGAATGATTTTTTTAAAAAAATTTTGTGGCCTTATCTTAGAGAAAAATCCATCCCATTTCAAATATTACTATGATTGAAGAACTACACAGAGATGTCTGGAAGTCATGTATTTTAGGGAAGGGTCTAAGGGTGTTTAGGGTCTCATTGATCAGACTGGGGGCAGGGCCAACACAGCAGGCCTAGGGATTGAGCACTCAGTCCCTGCACCTGCTTGCAGGCACTTAAATCTGCTGAGCTACTTGGCCAGCCCTTGAAAGTCATTGTAGAATGATCATCTTCACTGCATTCATCCACAAGTTACTCTTGATTTATCTGACAGTGCCTTTGCTTCTGTTTGGGCTGTAGAAATAATGAGCAGATGGGAAATTGCCCCCCACCCCCCAAGAATATCACATTCTATATTAGTGAGTAATATTCACCTCCTTTCAACTGGGCCTCTTAGGAAAGACACTCGGTTATACAAACGAAAGTTCTTTTGCTCTTTACCATGATAGGCTGGAAATTTTCCACTGAATTTTTAGGATAGCTAGCTTATCAGGTGTGGTCCAGCAGTGAATTAGAGAGAGCTAAATGAGTTCCTATTTTCAAAATTCTCCTATTTGTGGAGTCCACTGAGATGTAACTGAGCCCTCAACAGCACCCAGCCTTTCCTTCTGCTCTCTAGTGTGAGGCTACGTCTAGGGAAGAGAGGTTTCCAAGCTTGTAAGGCGCAGGTGCAGTAGGTCCCAGTAAGCAGGTGAGGTTGGAGGAAAATGTACCCCAAAATTTGGCATATGGATGAACAAATGAGTCATTTCCCTGGGATGCAGTCTAATGCTTCCAATCAGCACCCAATTCACATTAAAAATTGATCGTGCCATAATTTTTAAGGCTAGCCAGACCGGATTGCACATGTTCATATTTCCGTGAGGTGAGCCAAAGCTTCCCGGAGACTCTGCTCTGGTTGGCAGGACCAGGTGAGGAGGAGAGAGTTTATCAGAAGGAGGGAGCATAGACCCATCTCCCCACATACCTTCCTCTCTTGTAGCCCAGGGATTGCAGTATGGGGGAAGACATGCCTTCTGACACCACAGAAACTCCATTGTGTCTCAGTGCGATTGGGGGGCACGGCTACAGGGCAAGAAATGCCAAGATTGGAGAAGTTAGGAACAACTGAAAGAGGATGGCCCTTTGCTAGAAATAAACACAGCAAGGTGCAAGGGTAATAGAAGGGAGTGGATTTATGGTTTATGACATTCCTAAAATATCTTTATTTAATAATGAAAACTTCATTATCCAGGCCTGGGTTGAAGTGTTGCTGAGGGCCCTCTGAGGATCCCAGCAAAGATCTTTCATCTTGACAGAAGTTCTAAATTACAACATTAGTGTTCTAACCGAGAGGCTGTTATTGCCTATTTGGTCTGTCCAGGGAAATGAGACACACATTGCTGGAGAGTGGGTTATTGAAATCTAACAGCTTGGAATATTAAAAATGGGGGCTGGGCTAGGGGGAAGTCTTTCTGCACGCCCCCGCCCCAGCTCCTTCTCCATGAGCTGGGGATAAATTAAGTGATAAACTTGAGATGTTTACCAAAGTTTCATTATTTTCCAGGAAAAAAAGTAATTCATCATATTATAGTCCAAGCTATTATTATGTTTCACATCATTAAGAAACGAACATAAGGAGACTCCTAAAGCTAATTTCCAGATCAACCATATGACCCTATTATGCTTTTATTTTCATTCCAGGTACCTCAGCCTCCTTTGCACCATGAAACCTGACCTCCACAAAAGTGTTTGGTTTTCAGACGTTTCAAAGACAATTAAGTACAACTGGCTCCCAGTGTTTGACTAATGGTCAGAATGAATAGCTCTTCAGATCATAGTTCAATCTCCACTCCTTCTGGCAGGGTAGGAGTTGGCTTACCTTGGCCAGTGGCAGTAGCTGGGAGTTGCATAGAGTGCTGAGGGCTTTGCAATCTTTTGAATCCTGGCTTCTCCTTCCTTAATCCTCTAACTTCCACTGACACAAACACATCCACTTTCCTTTTCTGATGGTGGTGTCTGCGACCAGTCTCCCAGAGAAAGGCATTTGCCTATGTAGTTTAGTAATGACAATAGAAGAGAGGGTTTGGTACGTGCTAGACATGTGCTTAAGTTCTGTGAAGGTAGCATCTCTTTTACAAACATCTTAGAGAGCCTATACTTCTATCCCCACTTTCAATTAATAATGATAGAGTCACAGAAGGTCAAGATCAAGTGGTAGGGTCTTGAACTCTGTCTTTTTTTTTCAAGAGCTCAGACATTCTGCTTTAACTCTACTCTGTAGTGCCTCCCCATACTCCGTGTTAATAGTAAATAGTCTAATAGACTGCATTAATAGTCTCTGTCAGGTAAATTCTCTCCATAACCTTATCCCCATTCTGTCACAGCATTAAAATGAAATCAGTATTGTCTACTTCTTTGCTTTAAGAAAGAATGGAAATCCCTTGTGTAGTGGAAATGTATTTCCTGGTGTAGAGTAGCAAGCTGGCGCCTCATCGTAGTCAGGGAAGGTACATCAGTGGTGAGTGTGGATAATACTGTACAATAGTTCAGTTCTAACAGAAATATTAAGTGAGAGACAGTACCGAAAAGGTTCTCTTAAGCTAAGAACCATACCTTCACATGTAAGTTATCATTTGGATTACTTGGAATGATTTTTCATTAGTTGATGCCTGACTGCTGGTAACTTTATAAATTAACAAATAGTAGGAGCCTGAGGCCTTATTGAGAGGGTTAGGCCAGTGCTGTTGGAGAAAGATCAAGAAAGATTCTAGACTTTGGAACAGCTCAAAGAGTGAGCTGGAGAGAAGCACCTGACATGGCAAGCTGAATAAGCAGAGAGATGGGCAGTCGGGTTGTGTGTGTGTGTGTGTGTGTACAAGTGTCTGCTTCTATATACATTGCACTTGGAATACAGCAAAAAAGGAGATAGAACTTAAGAAGAAAGCTCATGGCCTCTGGAAGCAACAAAAGGGCTCACCAAGAGCCTTTCTTTTCTAGCTCAGGGCTGGTGCTCAGTGTCTATGCCAGCAGTTTCCAAGTCTGGCCAAGGTTCAGAGGAAGACTTAAGAATCTCCCCATGCACTACTCAAGACTGATTCAGTAGGCAAAGTCAGACAAGTGGAAGTATTTGGGAAGGGACAAGGCATTCATACTTTTAGAATGGTTTTGGGGTGGGCACTCAGGCTGTGTCAATCTTCCATGTACTCAACACACTCTCCCTGCTTTTCTAGCAAACTACATCTCCTAAATTCATACTTACTCTGCGGTACTCAAGGCAAGCATCACACTGGCACTCTCCCTGCCCTGTCTAGTTCAGGTTCCTTTGCTAAACACTCCGGAGAGCTTAGCTGTTTGCTTTCCAAGTAGTGATATGCAATACTTACAGGATAGACCTCCATGAATATGGAGCAGGAACTGTTTGTTACATGGGACACTAATCTCTTTTCAACACCTAGAATAGGACAGAACATGTTGGGTTCATATAAAACTGCTATTGTCGGGCCCGGAAGGATGGCTCAGTGGTCTAAAGCCCCTGCTTGGGAAAGCTTGGGCGGCTTCAGTGACCGCGGTTCGATTCCCCGGTACCACATGCTGTGCCAGCCCTGCCGTAGGGGCAGGCTGAGTCGGCCATAAAAAATAAATAAATAAATAAATTTTTAAAAAAAGATAAAAAAAAAAAAAACTGCTATTGTTTATCTTACCTGGCTTCTCTATTCATTAGTAACTACTACTACAGACTACTTGGGAGTAGAGATTGAAATTTGTGGGAAATAATAGTGAAGACTAAAGGGAAAGCACTGTGAAGTCAACTGAAACTGTGTAACAAGGGCGGTAAATAGCTTGGTTTTTTCAGGTTGAACCTTCAAAGGGCATAGGAGTTACTGTGGTCCTTGCTTTGGAGGACTCTTGGACCTAATAAGGTGGTAGAACCTTATAAATGTAATTCTAGGACAAGGTAATGGGGTGGTGAGAACATCACCCTTGGAAGAGATTCATGCTAGTCTTAAGAAATGAGTTCATTCCCACATAAGGGAGTTGTTATAAAAAGAGCAAATCTTTCCCTTGAGTTGTTTTCATGGGGTCTCCATCCACACATGTTCTCTCTCACTATTGTGAAGTCACAACACTCAAGTCCTTCACAGAATCCAACTTAAGAGGGTTTCTTCATCTTTGACTTTCAGTCTCTAAAATGATGAACTAAATAAATCTTTATAAAGTTCCAGATATTTTATTATAGGAACAGGAAACAGAGTAATATATTGTGTCCCTGAAAGGAAATGAAAACCTACCTGTCTATTGCAGGTCAAAATCTAACTCATGAAGAACAAGCTTTCCTGCACTCTGTGATAATGTTGCAGGTGGGACCAGAGCCCTTGTGGGTCTTGGCCTATGACTGCAAGCACCTTGTTTAATATGACCTAGTGGGTTCTTTAGTTTGTTGTACTGGTGATGCTAGCCACAGTTACTGGGCTCCTTTTTGTGTAGAGTGTATGCTATTATTGAGGGCCATCCTGGCTGCAAAACAAGGCAAAGGTACAGATTGAGGGGGTGACATTAACTGGGTCTAATTCAGTACTGGGAGCTTTGTAAGGTTAAAGCCTATGACAGGATGACAATAACACCTTTGATGGCAAATGCTTCCACCTGATGCCACAGGAAGCATTTTATGCTATTTCAAGTTGTCGTCCCTGGAAAGAATGCCTATACCCTTAACCTCAGAAGAGCTTACAGCAAGAATTACTCATTCCCAGCATTACTGTCCTCACCAGAACCTTGTTACCTGCACCCAGGACCACACCTAGAGCTTTGTAGATGCATCCCCTTTCTCTCATCTCTTCTTTCCTGTTCAATTCTGGGTCTTGATCATCCTAGAACACAGAGTCCACTACACTGGCCCTTTGTTCTCCTTTTAATTCTACATTGACATGAAATGCCAATACCTGCTGGCCAAGACCACACTCCTCAGCTATGTGGGTTTCCATTGGTTTCATCCTTAATTAGCTGCATCTTTGTCCCATGAATATGCTCACTTTAAACTCCTTTCCCTTTCTCTCCTTGAAATGTAATAAACTCCATCACCTAGACAAGTCCGTTCTGTCCGTCAAGATCCAACTCAAGAAACACTTTCTGTCACAGCCATTATTGCCATCATCATTGTTATTATCTTTATCTTTCTATTAGTCTCGACCACGAGAAGTTCATTGAGGACTTGATCTGTTTTGCACTGTTGCTCTGGTATAACCTTGCTCAGCTGGCCCTGACAACTCGCTGCCTCTGGTGATGGTGTCTGAATCAGTGGCATCAGTGGCAGATCTGGACAGCCAGGTCCACTGGACCACTGTTCCATTCAGTTCCTGAGGGAAGTACCCTGACGATGTTCCCCTGGCAGCTGCCTCTGCACCTTAGAACTGCCTCAGCTCTTTCAGTTCAGACCTGAGATATATCACAAAGCTGACTGCAGTGGCTTGGAGTTCATCTTCTCAAATATTTCAAAGTCCTCACCATTGCTGGATTCTAGTTAGTCAAAATGTGCTTGTTTTTTTTAACTCTGGATTTCTCTTAATCCCATCTCCTGAAAAGCTCTCAATGGGATTATTAAGCTCCTAATGGATCTTCTAAGGCTTGAATTCTTAGACTGCAGATGATGCATCTTTCAGGAGCTTTTGCATCATGACATAGGGCTAAGTCTTACATTTATGTCTGGAGTGTTCACTCCTTGATGCCCTATGAGTGTGAACAACAAGAGTGAAACTGAAGCAAGGAAAGCCAGTAGTCTATTTTCTGAGTCTGCACTCTGGAAGTAGTTTGATGGCTCATGTGCCAGCACTGGGCTTGCCAGGAGAACACACAGGAACTGAGCAAGGTACAATAGTCACTCTTATTTTGCTAATATTTTCCTAGGCTGCTGCAGGCAGCAACCTACTACTGGCAACAGTGTCTGAGCCAGGGCAGACCTAGGGAGTCAGGCCAGCTGAACCATCAGGTTTGTTCGATCCTGTCTGAGTGAAATACAGCCTCAAGATGAGCGGCTCACTCACCTTGGCATAGGCTCTCCTGTGCATTCCTGCAAGTCTCTGCAACTTGCCCCAGGAAAACTTTGCCTGTTGTTCTTAAAATTATGTCTACTGGGCTTAGGTCTTGAGTACCATGAAGTATGAGTTACAAACTCTCTGCAGAGCACAGTGTTTGATCTCAGCCCACTGAGGCCATTCAGCTGGAGGCTGATCTAGTGCCAGTGCTGGCTGCCAGGAGAAGCATGAGCCAGGCAGTTGCCAATGTAACATAACATTCTAAGGAGAACGGCCACACCTGCCTCAAATAGGAAGCTCGCCACATGTGACAGTGATGCTGTGTGAGTGAGGCTGCCACTTAAGTGGCTGTTAACTTCTCTGGGGAATGAGGAAGCACCACACAAGAGGAGAGGTCCTGACTGCCACAACCTTCAGGAACATATAGGCGACTCCCTCTTGCCCCAAATCTAATAGCTATTTCAATGCCAGATTTGTTACATAGACCTGAGCTTAAAAAAAATAAACAACATCAAAAAGAGAAGAGTAGCCTTGGTAAGAAAATTTGTTCAAGGTTTAGAGGAAGACTTAAACTTGAGTTTTGCTATTTCAGTTACATGTTCCTGCCTTTGCCATTAGTTTTTCTTTAAGAGGAGATCCAGATAGAGTAGGGGGATAAACGGTGATCAGGCCCAAGAGGTCTTTTCTCTATGCCCAAAATAAGAGCTAGTCGAGCTATTTGAGCCCTTAGGATTTTCCCTAGTCTCGGATCTGCCTCATAGCATCTATTCTTAACGTGGATGCCCTGATTTCCTGCAGACTGGGATGTAGGAGACTGACTGAGGACCAGGCCCTCCATTCTCTCCTGAGCACAAGAGTTACAAATCTTCGCAAAAACACTGAGCTCATAACACCCTGAGTTCTATTCTTATTGCTGTTTCTTTTTTAAAGGTGAGATTGGCCGCATCTTGTGGAGTACAGAGCTGGGATCAGTTGTTCAGAGTAACGGTAGAAGAGATTTCTGATGTTTTGATGGACCCTAGCATAAGTGGCTTTTTAAACTAAGAATCATCATCTAGATACTTCCTGAGTTAAATCTGGGGCAACAAAGGGAAGTGCCTGAAAAGATGAATTTTAAGAACAAGCCATATTGGATTGTCTTCGGAGTCAAGTTCTTATCTCTGTTTTTAGGTGGGATGTAAATATGTTAAACTATGAATACAGACTGACCAAATTTTCCATGTACTTAAGTTAGGAGTATGTAAAAGTTAGGCTTAGGAGTGGCACAGCTATGGGTATGAGAGCCTCCTAAGGCCTGACCCAGACACTTTCCTTGTCCACTGCATTAGAGTCCCATCATTTCATTTCTTCAGTCTCACTTGACCTTAACACTGTGGCCTCCTGCACCACTGCAGAGACTTCAAAGTACCCATTCTGTGCTATGCTCTAGATTTCAAGGTCTGCTGCATAGCTGAGACCTTAGTTACACACAAGGATCGTATAAGGATAGAGGAAGTGAGGTTTCCTACGAAGAGTCCGAGGAAGTGAACAGTCTGAGCAGGGGCTCCCCAGTCCCGTCCACCTTGCCTCTGCAGGCTGGCTGAGCACTGGAGGCAACACACTTTTAAAGAACACTCAAAGAGTACAATAGAGACATTTTGAACTTCAAGCAAAGGGTATAATAGAGGCTTTTAAGAAGAATACAGCGTACTGTTTAGGACATTTACAAGTCTAGGGTAGGAAGAGGAAGGCTTCTCAAGACTTGTATTCCTTTTCCTTGCAGAGAGCCCGTACCTTGAAGGCACTCAGGAAAGCTGGACTGCTTGTGTTTACATTTGGGCTTGTCACTCACTATGTGACCTTGAACATGTTGGGTGATCTTTCTGTGGCTCAGTTTTCTTGTCTATTAAATGAGGATAATATAGTATCCATTTCACAGAGAATGAGAAGGATATAGCTGGAGTGTTAGCACATTATGCCTAGTGAGTGCTCATTGAGGGTGGTTGAGTGACGTTATCAGTCCTTTGATAATCCCTGGGAAGCTGTTCCTTGAACTCCTGCCCTATGGCTGTCAAAATCCACAGATGCTTTAGCCCATTACAAAATGGCACAATACCTACATTTAACCTATGTACTTTCTCTTGAATATGGTGCGTTAAGTCATCTCTGGATAACTCATACTTAGAACTATGTAAATGCTATGTAAACAGTGGTTGTACTGTACTGTTTAGGGAATAATGCTAAATCTTAAAGTCTGGATATGTTTAGTCCTGGTGTAATTTCCTCCCAAATTTTAGATTATATGCATCTGAGTATGAAACCCATGGGTATAGATGGCCGGATGTATTTCCGTGAAGACACAGAGAAGTAGGTCTATAACTCACCTCTAGAAATTCTTTTGTTTGCAGTCTATTCCTTCATGCACATTTGTTATGGACAACAGGTGAATGCAGGAGCATGTGGCGCAAAGACAGCATGCCCTCCACCACATTTCACACATGATTCATTTCTCCAGATTAACTTAGAGCACATATATAGGGATGTATGTATGTATGTATATATGTATGTATATTTTTGGTAGGTATTGGGAATCAAACTCAAGACCTTGCACTTGTCCGGAAGGTGCTGTGCCACTGAGCTATACCCCTCACCCTACATCCGTTATTTGGGTGTAGCCCCAAAGACCCACAGTAAACACTAACAGTATTCCAAGCTGAGAGACAGAAAGAAGCTGAGAGAGCAGACATGAACGGATTACTGAGCCTGTACTAAAGAGCTACTGATATTATTTTATTAATTCTTTTAAAGGGCTATATATAGAGTTGATTCATGTGTCCCCTTTATAGATGAGGACATCAAGAATCAAAGAACTAAAACTATCTGAGATCAAATAGCTAGTAGGGAACAGAGTTGTGACTTGAATCAATTTCTGGCTATGCTTTTTTATTAGACCATGAAACTCTCGGCAAGGAAGAACTTTATTTCATTTCAGAGCCCTTGCCTGCCCTCTGCTACAACCTGCTCCATTACCCATCCTGGTCACCCTGACCTTTCAGCTAGTGACCCTCTCTCCTTCCCAAAGGAGAAAACTGAGTCTTAGTAGCTGAACAATACATTGTTTTGGGGATGTGCTGAAGAATAGGGAACAGGGACACTGTGCTGTGCTACTGCTTAATTAAATTAGCTGAGATAATGGTATACCCTGAAATGGAAACACATCCATTAATGCTGTTATTATTATCAAGGACAGGAATGGTCCATTGAGGATTGATGAGAGAATAAACTGTCCATATGCTACGAACCATAAGGAAACAATTGATAAGAAAAACCTCAACGAGGAACTTTGGATGGAATTGATACTGCTTCCTCTGTGATAAAACACACATACACACAATAGAGGGGATGTACACTTGGCATCTGGTTAATCAATGATCTGTGAAGGGACTGAGGCAATAAAGTGAGCAGATTTCACATTAATAGTATAATATTATATGTTTATAGGATGAGGACATTCAAAAGTGACTCTGGCAGCAATATCTAGGAGCTGCTTTAATTGAGTTTGTGTTCTGCAACAGAAACACAGACTTTATCATCTCTGGGAGAAAAGGGTCATAAGAATGGAAGCCCTTGAACTTGGCTTCCTCCATAAGTAGCCTTTGGCTTTTATCAAATGTAGCCTATTCAATACATTATTTAGCCATTGACTACTAAGGGTGAACCTATACAGAAAGAAGCAAGGCTTGGCTGCCCTATACTCACAGGATGATAAAATAAAATATGCATATTTTAATGCCTTCCTGAGCCATAAGCTTGTTCTAGTTCACTAGGGATCCATCTCTGCCTGGATGCTCCATGGTTTTATAGACAGAGGGGAGCTAAGTGCGGCCAATTATGCCCTTGAAGTAAATCCCCAAAAGAAGAGAACTAATATGGGCTCAAGGAAAAATTTGTTGCTGGAAGGCGTTGTGTGGTCCCGGGACAGGAGAAAGAGAAAAGGGTGTGGATCTATGCCACACAACATCAGGCAGGACTGCCACGTGTGATTGCAGGGCTCTCTGGCCTGCTGAGCATACCTCCTGGCTGCAATCAATTCCAAGTGAAGTCAAATGGTCCATGAGTGTGTTGGGGCTGAACACAATAGGTGTGGAGGGGATGAGGGATTCCCCCGCGATCAGGCCTCATGCATACTCTGTGCATTGTGCCTAGGTATTGACCTTTGGCTCAGGACAGGCCCCCTTTGCTCTTGGGCCCTCTCATCAGACTAAGGTATTCCCTCCGTTGGGCCTATTTAAAGGAATGAGTCCAGGTCTCCCCAGGAGGCTCTTCTTTTGCTGTGAAGCTCTGACTTGTCTTGGAAAGTAAATTTGTACTGAACTCTGCTGTTGGTCTTTTCCAGGGGCCTTGGACTGCATTGATGGCTTCAGGACCATCTCGTGGGCAGAAGCCAGGCAAGGGAGTTTGGATTTGCTCTGCTGCACATTTGGGGGTTCTTTCTTTATGCAACCCAGGAGGAAGCTGGCATGGGTCATGTCTCCACTTTTTCCTGCCCCTTTTCACTTGCACTCCTTTGCAGGAGGGTTTATGACCAATGAGAGTGGTGTCTACTGTCCTCTCTCCTCTGTCCACACCCTTTCCTCCTTTGCTCTTTCTATCCATCTTTGAGCAGAGCCCATTCCCTCTGCTTTTATATGTACAAGTACAGTAAGACTGCTGTGGTGTTTTTCATTTAAGCTCACAGAGTCCAGCCGCATCACCCACATCTCCTCTGTTCCGGGGACACCTCACTGCCAGATGTTTGCATGTATAGGTTATCTCAGGGTCATCATTCTCAGTTTATTTACATATATAACTGTGTTCAATTGCAAAGAAATGTACCTCTCTGCATGTGTGTTCTTTTCCTTGATATCTAGTCGCTCTCCTGTCTTTGCATCAGCGCTCCTGGAATACTACTCTTCTTTAGTGTTGTCCCGTGTGCTCTCAGCCTGTGGCTCAGCTTCTGTGTCCGCTGCCGGCGAGCTGATCCTTCATGGTCACAGATGCTTTTTTTAAATCCCCATTCCCAAAGAGTCTGATTTCTGTTCTCAGCTAAATTTGAATTTAGTTTTTTTCTTTTTTGAGACAGGGTTTTGTTGTGCAGTTCAGGCTGGTCTTGAACTCACTTTGTAGCTCATGCTGACTTCAAAATCACAGCAGTCCTCCTGCCCCAGCCTCTTGAGTGCTAGGGTTACAGGTGTGCACACCATGCTTGGCTCTGAATTTGAATTTCTTGATCATATCCTTCTTCCATGTCTTCTGAAAATACCGTGCTAGTTGATGTCCCTGACCCTTCCCTACTACTCATTGTTTTCTGGTAGTTTCTTATTCATTCCTCTTCCTCATCCATTGTGTTACCCCTAATCAGTCCATGCTTGGCTGTACAACCAGTGACATCTCCCTCAAATACAGCACTGCTTTGACTGGATCAGTCTAAATTTCTCTAATGGCTCTTACTGTGTGTGTTGACAGCTGCTCTCAGACAGCTTGTGTCCACACTATCTCAGTATACGCTTGCGTGACACCTTGTGTAGGGCAATGCCTTGCACCAGGTCCTGTGCTCAGAACTGGGAATGCCCTGCTATCTAGACAAGCTCAACTCTGAACTTATTTTTAGTTTGTGGTGGAAACACTTAAGTCAGCAGTTGTGTTAATGTGTAATTCAGTCTAGGAGTGAGGGAGGAGTTACTGCGTGGGGGTAAGTGGAGTGCTGCCTTTCCCCGGAGGACCAGTACAGGGAAAGCTCTTCAGGGCAGCTGTGTCCAAGCTGGGGGAAAAGAACTGGCCGTAAAAGACTGCCTGTTATTCTGCAAAGGGCAGTGCTACCGTTTGGTCTCTTCTCACACAATGGCTGCCCCTTTCCATTTGTCTTTTGGCTGTAAGAAAGCTATTAGATGGACCTGCAAAGGCCACACACAGCTTGGGGCCTGCGTATAAGGTAACTCCTACTGGCTGGTATAGTGTGGTTTACAAAAAGCCTTGTGCTTGGTGCGGCCTGGTGCGGTTGAATAGGATAGGTCTCAGTTCAGTCAGTTCTGCCCCTACTGTTTGCAACCTTGGGTAAGCTGTCTAACTTTGCTGAGCCTGTCCTTCAAGTCCAATAAGTATAAGAATCATACTTAGTGTTGGATCTGAAGTGGCCCAAGAAATGGTGGTCTTCTTTTCCACCCAAGTTTTGAGCAAACTGAAAACATAATAAAAGAATAAAACAGATAAGAGACAGCTTACACTGATGATTCACTGTGTGCTACACTACTGTATGTCATTGATTCTAAGTTATGTTTCCTGTCCATATTTTCCTGTCAATGGTATCTTCCAACTGTGGCCACTCAGGCTGCAGTCAGGACATGGCTGTTAGTGCCCACACACATATGAACTTGGCTTATTCTCGGTAGCAAGAGAAGGCTACTGTTTCAATATTTCTGTCAATAAACTATTAAGGACCATTTAAGGAAGGAATATAAGTCCTGGTTGTTGCCTAAGAACCTTCCTTTGACACCTTTAAGAAGATAAAGTGCGAGCAGATTGGCCACTCACAGCTCAGGAGAAAATTTCACAGTAATATGAGTTCAAAGCTACCTCTTAATGACAAAAAAGAAGATGGTCTGTTGTAAATCATAGCGATAGATACCTCTGAGTCAAAATGTAATTCAAAACAGCCAGGCTGTAAACGTAAATTTTAGACATATGTTAGCCAACTTATTTTCTTTTTTATGTGTACAAAAGAGTGATGTGTCATGCATACATATTTCTAAAAGAAACAATCTTATTCAATAAACATTTAAAAATTCAAAGTATTAGAGTGGAACACTTTGCCTAATTGTCAGTATTTTTCTTTCTTTGGTGCATAAAATAATGATGGTACTTTTTATTGGAGGTGCCTTTCCTAGGATACAATATCGCATGTCTGGAAGCAAATGAGCATCCAAATGCTCAACCCCAGAGGTAAACAGACGTCGATGAGAGGCGTGATTCACGGTCTAGGCCAGCAGAGCCCAAGTATACTTCCTGTGGTAAGTTTGGTCCCGAGGAAACGCAAGCAGAAGGGAGCTAGACAGCGTGCATCCAATTCATTTTCTCAAAGTTAAATAATTTTCTCTGCGTGGGTGGGGTGGGGACAGAGAGTGATCAGGAACCTTGTCGTTGTAGCCATCTTTTTCTTTTCTTTTTTTGTACTAGGGATCAAACTCAGGACCTTGCACCTCCCAGGCAGGTGCTTGAGCCCCTGAGCTATCACCCTCAGCTCCCAGGAACATTGTTACATGTATAGTTTCTGCCATACCACACCAGAACTGGGAAGGCATGTCCATCAGCAGCTACCCTCTGGTTTCAATATGAAAGTAAGATAAAATGGGCAATGTTTCTCATTGACTTTCAGCATTCGTTGGTGTTGATGTACAGTTTGGTGTCATTCTGATTCTTGTTTTATAAACCATCAGTTTTATTTTCCCTCCCCACCTATTTATGGTTTATGTCTGAATGTCCCCCACAGCTTCATTCAGTGATGGGGGGGGGATTTCTCAGAGATGGCTGGATCTAGAGTTTGTGATTGCTTCCTTGTCTAATGCTGAGATTGGGGGTGTGAATGGTATGCCTGATCTAGGATGGGCAGCCTGCATAAAAGTAAGGGAAGAAACAAGGCTCACTTCCTCCTTTTGCTCTTGTGGCTTTGGTGCCTTCTTGCCACTATGAGCTGTCACCCCCTCTGCCATGTACCACCCTGTCTTTGAGCCAGTCAGTTAAGGACTGAACCCTCCACAAACTGTGAGCTAAATAAGCCCCTCTTCCTTTAACTTTGGGTCTGGGGTATTTTGTTTTAGTGATGAGAAAAGTAACTGAAATAGCATCTATTTAAGAAAGACATTACTTACTCTTTAGGTTGAGTATTCTAAAATTTCAGAAAGGTACACTTTTTGATTTTCATATAAACTCTTAGAATTTTGTTGGTACTCACATTTTGACTGTCTCTGTTTTTTTTCTAGGACATCTTTATTGTTATTAATATGCTCTTTTTTGTTTTTTTTATGGTAAATTTTAGAACTCTTAGTTAACAGTGGAGCTGCTCTACTGAATGGTTGTGTTTCTTACCTTTTTGATCTCTTTTCAATTTTTTCACATAGTTTGAAACTGTCCAATCCTTTGATTCCAAATAACTTTTCTAATATTGCCTTTAAAAAAAAAACAAAAAAAACATGGTCTTGCTCTTGTTTTATAGATGCAGTATTTCCTCGAATAACCTGGAGTCTTTTCCAAGATGCAGGAAGACAGAGCTGTGAAGCAAAATGGGCTTGGAGCTGATCAGGCGGGTGATCACTGCAGCAGCCCTGAGTACTTCCTTGGGTGTGTGATGGTGGCTGCTATGACTGGCTTTTGGGAATGTACATGCTTGTTATGGTGACCAAAAAGGCTCCAGTTTTCTCAGCTGAGATAAAGCACAGTTGGACATCTTATGAGAGGCCTTGGGTATAGGTTCAGTCACACCCCACACACACACAAAAAAAAAAAAAAAAAAAAAAAAAAAAAAAAAAAAAAAAAAAAAAAAAAAAAGAAAGAAAGAAAGGAAAGAAGAAAGAGCTATTGACAGACTTTTCCGGTACTCTATTCTCCCAGAGGCAATGCTGAGTAGCTGTTATGTGCTTGAGTCTTGACTTCTCTTTGGTTCAGAACCTGGTTGGTAGAATGCAGTCAACAAATGCTTGTTTTTTGTTTTGTTTTGTTTTGTTTTGTTTTTGTTGTTTGTTTGTTTGGCAGGACCAGGGTTTGAACTCATGACCTTGCTCTTGTGAGGCTGGCACTTGTACCATGGAGCTATTTCCATGGCCCCAGCAAATGCTTGTTGAAGTCATTGTTTCTTTTTATGTAACTTCAATAATCACTCATTAAATGCCTCCCAGCTACGTCTAGCAGGATATGACACACTGTGTGGTTAGAATAGGAGTCACAGTAACAACAATAAAACAGTTCAAGTCATAGCCAACACCTTTCTGGAATTTAGAGTTTAGCAGGGGAAGTAAATCAGCATGTGGGACAAAGCGCAAGTGCAATTTGGGACAGTATTCTGCTAAGTGTCAGGGTGTGATTGTCAACTCTGTGCTATAACTTCTGAGAGAAGGGAGATGCCTCTGTGAATAGCTTCCAAGGAGGCAAAGACCTCAAAAGGAGCCATTTGTACCAGGAGGCAAAGCTCACAGGCATGAGGGTGTGAAGGCCTGGCCCTCAAGGCTTCATTATTTGCCTTTAGTTGCTCCCACCCTGTTATTTGTCACCTCTTTTCTTTCTAGCCTACAGGGAAGAGGAGACAAATTCCAGGGCATTAGCCATATCTGGGTACCCTTTGCTTTTGTCCAATACTCTTATAGTTTGTATCTATTTGTCCCGCCCCAAAGCCTCATAGGTTCACAAGCGGCACTTTCTTGAAATTCTTTTTGTTTTATTTTCAAGACTAAAAATAGTAGAAACAAAGATAGAAAAAGTTACAAGTACATAGAGTACAGAATTTCAAAACCAGACAAATTTAATTTAACAATGGTTTTATTACATATTTTCATCATCGGATCCGTTTAGATTAATAGATACAGGTATATAAGATTGATCAAAACAATTAAACATTGACACTTTCTATAAACATTAATTTTTTTTTAACAGTTGACACATTGCGTATTGTCCTCACAATAGTTATACAGAGCAGAGGGTGTGGGCATGACACACCTTCCAATTCATATTGGTGAGGAAAGAAAAAAATTCTTTTCTTTGAACTAAGATAAGCGGTACTTTGGGGAGGTGATCATAGGGTGTGGCCCTCATCAGTGGTCTGGTCTACTGGTGAGTTTATAGCTCATCGGATGTTGGGAGGGGATTAGCTCTCTGGTGAGCAGAGGTGCACAGTGAGGGTGGCCGCTGGAAGCGCCTAGCTCCTTCCCTCTTCCCGTGATTGCTCTGTGCCTCCTGCCTTCCTGTTGCCACACCAGGACCTGTTTCTCCTCTGCTTCGCCATTCCGCCATGCTGCCGTACTTTGGAGTTGGGCAACTATGGGCCAAAACCTCCACAAACTGTGAGTGACAACAAACCTTTTCTTACAGTGGTGGGTGTCAGATGTTTGGTCTCAGCAGTGACCAAGTATATAGGATAAGTACAGAAATGAGTGGCTATCACCTTCCTAGCGCCTTGCGACTTGCTGCAGTAGCAGCTCTGTGACAATCTGGCCATTCTTTTTTCCTCCCACCTCCTGTTCACTTCCTAGGCAGCCTATTAGACCACTGATCTCCATCTCTCCAATTTCTATTCCTGTGATTCCTTGTTATTTCACCTTTCCTGTTCTCCGTGTACACATAATGGTGGGTGGCAGTCACTTGGACAGGACTCAAACTGCTGTTCTTTCTCCTTCTGAATAGATTCTTACATTATTCCTACCTAAGCTTATTAAATATTGCTGCTGACATTTTCTTTCTGGCCACATGACAATAACATCATTCAGATCTCTAGCCAAACACCTGCTCAAGAAATATGCCACTGAGGAGCCCGAGCCTTCTTTCTTCATATTATTGTCATTTCATAACATTTGGTAATACTGCCTTCCTCGGCAGCACGGCTGGGAAGTCCGCATTCCTGGCCAGGGCCTCACAGCCTCCTGTGGTCTGATCCACGCCTGCTCTGCCATGGTACATCTCTGCTGAGTGTTCTTCCATGTGTATGTAGTGATGTGTCAAGTCATAGGTCTATTAATAGAGCTGGGTCATACGATTATTTGAATGAGTGTCTCCATTCTCCAGTTTTTTTTCTGCTTTTCTTTAGCCAATAGAGATATCTCTTCCTGAAGAGGTCCTGTAGCATGTACTGACTGGGCCTCCCAAGCAACTTACGCAAGCGGGACTCTGACTCCTTGCTTACTTTTGTCTTGGGTTCATAGTCACTTGGAATTGTCTTGGAATTACTTAACGTTTTCCAAATAATAAAAGACTAGTAGGATGGTTAGGAAATACCTATTATCCTGAAACTCCAAGTAAACTGATCCTGCCATCTTTCCTACTAGACTGAGCTCTTATTTGGGCTCTGGTGAGATTAAACAAACAAAGCTTATAACTGGGACATCCAGGAGCCTCCGTAACCCTGCTCTATTCCTATGGAAAGTGTTGGGTCTTGCTGGTTGATACTCACATCATATGTGATGGCAATGATTTTGAATATTAGCCATGAAATAGTGTGTGTGTGTGTGTGTGATCTAATGCCCACAGGGCCCATCCATCTGTTTATCAAATGAGAGGACACTAACTTGTATACCGAGATCTAGAGCTTGTGCCTGAGAAGCTACTGGACGTTGGCAATCAGCATTCAAGTGTCTTTCTGTAGCTGACATTGTCGACACAGCTGGCCGCTTCACACTCCACCAACCAGAAGCCATGCTAACTGCTTATGCTCTTGCTGCCAAGTACCTCCAGCCACAGTTCTGTCACTCTTCTTGGGATGCAGCCCTCAAAGTGAAGCCATCACAGCTCCGAATCGCTGACACCCCCTTACACATCTGCATAGCTGCTCCACTATGCTGCCAACTGAGTTGGCAGCATTCTCTCACAGTCGCTGCACCCAAGGCTGTTCCTCTGACTGGTTGATATTTTTGCCCATTTCTCATCTTTAGCAGTTATCTCGTGCTTCCTGAAAAGTGGAGAACTCCTTGCCTGAATTCTCTTCTTCTAAGGGTCCCCATAGCAGTGTTGCTTGGGCTACACTAGGGCAGAGATTTGTTAATGTCCATACAGAAGCCTGGTCTCCTTGGAGCATCTGTGCACTCTCAGCAGGTCAAATGGAGCAGGTGAACACCCACCTGCTGAGGCAGAGCCTTCTCCTACTCCTGGGCCTGGGCTGTGATGCCCAGACCAGTGCATCAGGCCACAGAAGTCTACATTCACTCTCTGCGCACTGCCTTCCAGTGCTGGGTCCCACTCTTCTCCATGAGAGTTGGGCCTTCTACAGGTTCTTATCAAACTCACTTATCTTTTAATATTTTCTTTGTTAAATTTATTTTCATTTTTATTTTTTGTATTTTAGGGAGGGGTCTACAGGGTCATCTGTCTTTTAGAGAAGTCAGTTTCTTAACGAATTGCTGATGCTCAGAACTGAGGTGAATCATCAGTAGAGAAGCAGTGGACAAATAGACTCACCAGCCTCCCATGGACAATTTCTACCTAGATCCACCCAGAATTCTTTCAGCATTTTTATGCCTTACTATAACTATCTTGGGGTACAGAAAATGTTCTTTTTCTTCTTATTTCCCATATTATCTAATGTAGACATTTGCTCGAACTTTGTTGAGTAAAAGCATTGTATCAGTCTGTGCTCACCAGAGAAGCATAATGTAAGGTATGCTTCTAAAAGCATACCTTATGCTTCTATCTATAAGTAGATAAGGATTTGCAAGGTAGGCTTACAGTGGCTATATGCAGAGTTGGGTGTGGTAGAGTGCAAAAGGGCTGTCTGCGCTCTGGAGATCCAAAAGATCCAGGTGAAAGTTCAGGGCCTAGAGCCCACTGCAGAGTTCTGAGCAAGTCCATCTCAGGAGGCCAAAGATTTATGATGGAAGATTAAAGGCTTTGTGTTGGAGAGGTGAAGGATCTGTGCCAGAGGGAGGAGGAGACAACTACTGAGGTGAGGATGAAGACTGGAGCTCCTCTGAAGAAACAATCAAGGCTTCTCCTCTGTTTGCCCTTTATTGTACTATTGATAAAGCCTATTTGCTGGGGCCACCCATGCCCAGAATGGGTCTTCTTTCATCAATTAAACCATTCAGTCACATCTAGAGCTATGCTCTCCTCATTTAATTGTGCATTCTTATCTGTTACAGAATCAGTTAAAGAGCACAAGTTTGAATGGATTTCATTCTCTGACAGGTGTCTTTGCTGCTTCTCTGCAGGCTTTGTACTTGCCTGGGTGCTTTGAAGTTTCAGGGATCTTATGAACCTCTGGAAATTATAGACAAAAACCAGCATATGAGGTGCTTTTTGAAGAACGAGTCAATAAACCCTCCCATTTCCAAGGGAGCTGTGCTCCTTCCTTTATCCTCAAAGATTGCATGAAATTATACCTGCGTGCTCTTGAAGGGGTCCTCTTGTCACTTTCTCATTGTCCACTTGAGTCTGGCGCAGCACCCCTAGCACTTCAGCAGCTGCAATAATCCCTCCCTTCTTGCCATACTTACAACTCCTCAGGCATTTAGCAGACTTCTCAGTTTCATTATTTACAGGAGGGGTCAATGGAAAGAAACAGGAAAAAAGAAAGAAAGAATGAGAAAAGAAAGGAAGGAAGAAAGGGTAGGAATTGCAGCCACAATCCAGCAGGAGAAAGCCTTTAGTGGATGCCTCCCTTCTGCTCTCCCAAGAGAGCTATCTGGATCATAAATTACCAGCTCTGGGGAATTAGTTTGTCCCTTTAAAGCTATTAAAGGTCCAAGATGAGCTGGATTCCCAAATGAGCTTTGTGGATTATTCTGTCAGGTAGAAGGTGACTGCCCTTGTGGGGAAAGAAAAATTGGCTGCTAGTATATCATTTTGGAGCTGTCCAAACGTTAATCCCCAGGCTAACTTAAGCAGGAAGAATCTGAGATAGTAGCGGTCAATTGGCTGTTGCATTTTTTCTGATAACCGCAGGTGCTTGCAACAGCAGCTGCTCCCCCCAGGTCTGCAGTTTGTGAAAGGCAGGAGCCTTGCAAGCAGGCATTGTGATAAGGGAATGGTGTGGGTGGGCACCCGGCAGAATTAGGGAGCCCAAGTATCACCTGAGCTCCCAGATGGGCTGCCACTGAGACTCGGTCCTCAGCAGAAAGATCAGGCTTGCTCCTGCCTCACAGAGGAGCTCTGTAGCTCAAGGGCCAGACGTCATTCTTCAAAGGCAGGAGCTAATTTTCTCCCTGGATTACAGAGAAGACTCGTGAGGTCAATGGTGTGGGCTGCGCAACCCACTCAGAGGCAGTCCTGGGAGCATCAATCAAGCCAGGGAGACCAAGAGTTCATTCCTAACCAGTGGCAAATATCTATTTTAGGTTGACCCCATCCTCACTTGCTAGAGGCAGGAAACATTATTCAGTGTGTCAAGGAACTTATTGAGACCACGAACTTATCCTTGCTCTGCGAGGATGCCAGGATTTCTTACTCTGGGATAGATCCTTTGTGGACTCTCATATGAGTAGTGGTGCTGCCACTCTCATCCTCCGGGATGTCCCGTGTAAGCCCCTCCTCCACACAGCTGTCAGTGGCACTTTCCAGAACAGCATAATCATGGATGCCTATGCTCAGAATCGTCCAGGGCCCCCGTGTCCGGCACTGACATGATCCCGCTCCTCCGCCTCCCGCGCACCTCATCCATAGCCCAGCTGTGTCTCCTCTCACTCCTATCATGCACAATGTTTACGCCATGTTTATTCCAGCCCCTGGAAACCTCTGTGGCAGACTTTTCTTCTTTGCACCTTTGTTCCTACAGTCCCTCTTGTCAGAATCCCATGTCTGCCACCCTTCCTGAAGCAGGTGGATACCCAAGAGCCAGCCTCAGTGTCCCTCTCCTGACCTAGTCTCCTCCAGACACCCCTCTCCCAGCCTCCCCATTTCAGGCAGAGTTTGTTGTCACCTCTGCTGTGCTCCCACAGCATCTGGAATGGCTTTCTTCTGGAACACTTGCCCACGCTGTCCACGTTCCACGCTGTGTCTGACTTCACAGAACTGGGAATCTATCATCCATTTTTCTGTCCCAGCTTCAACATCTAGTACAACACCTGGCAGGGATGGCTAATAAATGCATACTGGGAGAGAAGGTGAATGAAAGGCTGTAGGGATTGCAGAACAGAACTGGGCACAGAAAGAGCGCTCTAGAATTGGTACACAGAGAAGTCCACAGTCTACACCGTATCACCACCTCCTTCCTCTGACCCTCTGCTGACAACTGACGCTTGTGTCTGCCTCTGCTTTTCTGTCTCATCACATGTTGCAGCTCCCAGTTGCTGCAGCCTGATGCTGACCCCGAATGACAAGCGGATCAGCTCCTTGTCTGCCAGAGCCCCAATTTTTCTGGGACATTTGCAAGCTCCTCACAGAGTTCGCAGAGTGGAAAGCTGTCAGCCTCCACTTGTCACTTTTCTGACTGGCCAATCCAAACCTTCATTTGCACCTCGAAATCCCCTGGGGCTGTTGCTGCTCTGATTGCTGGCTTAGCCCTGCAGTAGTTTCTCTGTGGGAATAAGGTCAAGGTTTAGGGATACTGTGTTGCTACTGTATTCAGGCATCTCTGAAACTCAGCTGTGGACTAGGGGTGTGGGGAAAGCAGAGGGATAGAAAATGAAGAAGGGATAAGCTGCTTTGATGGTTCACATCAAATTGGCACATTAATGGGAAAATTGAGTTGGGAAACATTAGAAAAACTAAAGATGAGTCAGTGTAAACAGTAGTGCTTAAAAGGCTGCAGAAGATCCATGTAGGGCTGGCTTGCAAGTGCCGAGCTGGATAATAAAGGAGGCAGCTAAAGCAAAGCGTGCTCCGGAGCCGGTGGCTTTCTAGCGCTTAATCAAAACTGACTCCAACTACCGAAGCTGCAAAAGAATGTTCCCAACCTTCCATTAATTTCCATACAATAACCCTCTAATGGGGGAGCTGTTCAGGGGTGGAGGGCAATCAATCTGGCTTAATGACGCACGGGAGACCTGGGGAAAATGCAAACTTGGAGCAATTTCGCGGCAGGTGCAACCTTGGAAAGCATTACCATTTTTCTAAGTTAATTTGTTCCCTTGATATGTTTGAAATCCATATTTGTACTTTAAAGGTCTAAAATGCAAGATGATTAAAAAATATCACTGGATTTTTGTAAACCCTTCAGTAGTATCGGCTGATGCATCAGCTCTCTCTGCTCTTGTCCCTTGCGATCAGGGACGGCTTTGCCTTTTTATTTTCTCTTCACTGTCACAGGAAGCCATGCCGAGTCTGTTTTGTTTAGACTATTTAGATTGTTCCTCTGGCTTTGGCAGGCTGGAGCCCTTTGGGAGCCTGGGAGGAACCAATCCAGAAAATTTCAGCCAGGCTTTCCGGTAGGATCCTAGGCCTGCAAGGGAAGGAGCAAGGAGATCCCCTTCCCAGACCGGATTTCCAATCTCGGCGTTGCCTGTGTCTTCCCTGTCTGGAGCTCTTCCTCCCTGCCGGCTCGCCTTCCTACTCAGATGAAGAAGGATTCAGGGACAAAGAAATGAGCCCTAGCTCATCACATCCACTGAATCCCTTGACTTCTCAGTTTCCCTAGTTTTCCGTATGCTTGTATCTGGACAGGCCTCACACCCAGAAACTGGTCTCCAAGGTGCACTGATGCCCTTCTTACATGGCTATGGCAATGTCTGATATTTCTTCTTAGAATTAGTTCCAGGAAATAAAAATTACTGTACTTCTGAAATCCTCTCTCTTCTCTCTTCCTCCTTTCCTTCCTCCATAGAAACACACTCAGAATTTAATAATTATGCGAAGAGTTTCGGCCCCTTAGTCTTTTCTCTTGCCAAAAGTTTTGTAGACAAGCCCTGTTTATGAAATAATCTAGTAACTTCCTTCTCATCCCATTAGTTTAAGATGAAGAACTTCATCTTTGTAGGAGCCCTCCGTGGCATTTCAGGGTGCCTCAACTCCCTCCTTGCTTTCTGGCAGCTTTTTCCTATGCACTCCACAGACAGAAACAATAAGGACACCTGGTTATTACTCATTGCATCCAAATACACACAAGTCCTTCTTGATAGGTTCAAGCTCCAGTACAAATGACTAAATTATCATGGCCCTTATTCAGCGCGGCTGCATCCCAAAACAACAGCTTATCTTCCCATTGACCCCTTCCCCCTTCTTCCCCACTCCTGCCCTGGATACAACTTCCTTTTACCTTTCCCACATTCACAAGCAAGCCTCCAGTCAGCTTCCTGTGTGTCACTAAATCTGCCCCTCAAACGCTGCCCCTATTAAGTGTCCGTAAAGTCTTGACCTCCCTGTCTCGGGTCAGAGGATCTGTCCATCTCCCTTGGAATCTCTCCCTGTCCTCCTCAATAAAGCATTTTTTCTATCGTTGAGTTTCACTTCTGCTTCTATGCCAGGCTGCGGAAAAAAACTAACACTTCTAGCCTCCAAAAATAAGGTGCTTCCTTTTTAACTATAAGTTTTAAAAATGTAATTGTCCCTTTCCTGACTATTCATGGTCAGATGGCTCCAGTGCAGAAACATCATGGTGGAAATAGCTCTTCTCCAGCAGCCAGGAAGCACACAATGAATTGAGGGGCCTGGGAAGGACCCCCCACTCCCCTGCTCCCCTAACACCTTCTCCAGCCGGGTCCTGTCTCCCAGCAGCATATTTAATTATGAACTCATCAATGGATTCACACACTGACCAACACAGTTCAGCCCTAATTCAATCACTGACCAAAACATATGAGATTTCAGGGGATGTTTTAGATCTCAACTATAGCAATGCATCATAACAACCACCACTTTGTGAATGCACTTACCATCTTTTCTCAGGATGTGGAGTTGCTCACTCAAGGATCGGGTTCGAAACTCACCAAGTGCTTTGAGTCCAAGAGCTTCAGGCTGCTTAAACTTTTTTTTTTTTCCAACTCTTTTATTGTTTAAATTTAACAATGGTTATATTACATATTTTCATCATCGGATCAGTTTAGATTAATACATATAG
>PVJA010022966.1:0-33620 GCA_004027025.1 Myocastor coypus
AAAAAAAAAAAAAAAAAAAAAAAAAAAAAAAAAAAAAAGCACACAGAGCTTGTCAATTTCAGTATTCCTGAAACTGAGAGCATCTACTGGCCCACCCTCACAGGAGTGCAATTTTAGCCTCACTTTCACTGAAGTACAATTTAGATCTAAACAAGTAGATACATTTTTTGCAACTGGAGACTTACTCTGAAAGTTCTGTGCCTGGGAAGGAGGGTCCTGGTGAAGGACAGATGTATGTCCTACTGTCTGTGCAGGGGATATTTAGTCTCCTGCAGAAGCCATAGAATATGCAAGTTTGGTTTTTGCGTTTCAGGAAACACCAGGAGAAATAAAGCTCATCCTGAAGTGACCAAAGACTTTGTGTGCCAACCAAAAGAAAGAACTAGAGTGTAGACTCTACCTCTTAGATGTACAGGAATGCTGTGCTCAGAGTACACATAAAACCTTCATTAGGGCAGATCAAGAAAAACTTAGTCATAGAGAACAACTGAAAATAACAAACAAAATTCTAAGTC
This sequence comes from Myocastor coypus, assembly GCA_004027025.1. Taxonomy (NCBI): domain Eukaryota; kingdom Metazoa; phylum Chordata; class Mammalia; order Rodentia; family Myocastoridae; genus Myocastor; species Myocastor coypus. Next base: position 516 of record PVJA010022966.1, read on the forward strand.
TAATAGCATTCATAAGATATAGAAATTGTTCCAGGAACATTGCCCGCTGATCTGCTAGATATAAATGTCATTTCCTCCATTTAAAACAGTCCTTTGGGGGCTGGGGAGATAGCGCCATAGCACAAGTGCCTGCCTGGCAAGTGCAAGGTCATGAGTTTGAACCCCGGTCCCACAAAAATCAAAACAGAAAGCCCCAAGCAAACAATAAAACAGTCCCTTGTTATAATTCTTAGCTGATTGATAGACTTACTTTTAACTTTCAGTTTGATTTTGTTTATTGTTATTTGATGCATTGAAAGTATTTCTTCTGCTTTGTAACTTCTTAGACAACAAAATTTGCTCTTCTACTGGTTTAGTACAATGTTATTTTCAAGGCCACTTGAAGTATTTATTGGCAATCCGGCAAATTTACATTGTGACAAACTGAAATTAGAGAGGGAGAGCGAGAGAGAAAGAGAGTGAGGAAAAGTGATGGGGAGGGAATGAGAGTGGGGGGGAGACAGAGAGAGAGAATTTTTATTTTTAAATATCAAAGCAATAGTGCCAAGTGTATTATAGACAGCTTTGAGCAAGTAGAACAGAAAAGGGAATGTAGAAGAAAGCTATATATATAATATATATAGCTATATATATTATATATAATATATTACATATATTATATATAATATATAAATAATATATATATATAGCTTTGTGGCTTTATATTATATTTTATATAATATATATGTCTTTACATTTTATATATTATTTACAGAGTTTATGGAGAAGTTTTTGTATGACAAGATTTGCTCCATTAAGGTAAAGATTTTCTTTCTTGGCTGGATTAGGGTGCCTTAAGGGCTCATCAGGAAGCTGTGTTGAGCTGGAGATTGAACCCCGATCCTCTGTGCCTAACTACATTTGCCTGAGAAAGCTTAAACAACTGAGCTAGCCCATAGGACCCCCTGCTCTATTAAGACAGAAGATAATGGCAAAACTATAAAGTTACAAGTATATTGAGAAGATGTGTGTGGAGGATTCACTATATAGACAGAAATATCTGCATTAAGTTATTGTAAGCTTTGTTTCTCTTGGTTTCATTGAGTCCAGAGTACCTCTTACAAATGCTTCTTGTGGCTCAAGGGTTAGGGGACTGTGACATGCCACTCCTTCCCCTATCTCAGCTCTCCTTTTTGATTTAACTGATGCTTTCAAAGGCAACGATACTCATGTTTTAGTTTAAAAACAAGTTCTTTTTCTGTGCAACTAGCAAAGACACTTAAACTGGGCCAGTGACAAAAAAGCAGATAAAGCTGTTTCCCTGAGCTGTTGCCACCTGGTTTGTGACATTCATTATTGCTGGCTTCTTGGTGTGCTACATATATTTCTATTTCCCACATGTGCAGATTCAAAGATACAAAGCTAAACCCTATTTCATCATATGGGTGACTCCCACACTAAAAGTATTCACAGTGGTAAACTTATAAACTTAAATACCTGACTTGGCCTAACTTGTTTTCCAACTATTATATATATATATATATATATATATATATATATATATATATATAACATATATAGGAATATATGGATATATATATACATATCACATATATAGGAATATACGGATATATATATATATATATATATATATATATATACCAATCCATCATAAAACAGCTAGATGAAGAATATATATACATTTGCAAGGCACATGCTCCTGTGGCTGTTGTGTGTATAGGCTTCAGTGTTTAATAATGCCCATACATTGTACAGTCCAACCATGTCATGTAAAAATACAACAACAGAGAAATATATACTTCTTAGATGACATCCTTAGAAAACAAGTGTAGGTAAAAATCTCTTCGTGTAATTTAGTATAAGGTAGTCATCATGATTGCTAATATATTATGTTGATCTCAGGTTTTCTCAGTGAGGACAATCATAATTGATAACACTTAGGAATTCCTAAATCAGCTGCTCAGTATTTTCACTGATTTGGCTTATGGTTTTAAATCCTCCACCTTAGTGAAATGTTCTCTTTTCATAATGGTAATGACAAAATGTTCTTCCATATATTTAGACACTTACAATCAGTTAGACATTGCAGTACACTAGCTCATGCTACTCACATAAATTCTCACTCTGATCTCCCTGCTCTCCTCCTAATGAAGGGCGATTGACACTCATTCTATTTCCTTGGCTATGCTTTCTACTTCATTAAACAATGCTCTTGCCTTGCATCCATTTTTTCCTGAAGCTGCTAAGGCAGTCAATGTTCTTCAGTTGTACCCATAAACAAGATTTAAAAATCATCTGTACCTTCTCAGACTACCAAAGCCAGATAATTTTTTCCATAGGTAGATGTCAATCACCATGGTCTAAGGAATAATAAAATTTGACATACAGACTAATTCATCACAGCTCTTTGGAGAACTTAATGTTCTATTGATGCCTCTTCTTCTGATTCTTTCTAAGTCTACATGTGTCACAGCTCTACCTCATAGCCCTACAGGTCAGTTAATAATAGGACGAATCAGTGAAGTCCAATGAAGAAGCTCTCTCACAAGGAAGAAGAACAAATACTAAATAATTATTTACTTAAAAATTTTAAGATAGATAGTGATTCAGAAGGCTTTCTGTAAAATATAGAAACTGTTATTCCCATGAAGGACAGGTCAAAACCATTACTTTTTTGTTGTCATCCATAGTTGGGGACACAGTGGCTGGGTCGAATGGAATATTTAACCTGGGGGAGAGAATACACATTTATTTTTTCACTAGCAGGTCCTCTTTGGGTTGCTGCAAAAGCAGTTCAACCATGTCACATGGCACCAGGTGAGAAACAACCCCATCCCTGGACTGCAACAGATGGGACCTCAACCCCCTCCAGAGAGTGGTAACAAGAAAAAGAGAACAAATCAGCTAGACTCTATAACACAATTACTAAGACCCACCTGGGGAGAGATTAAACAAATTGCTACTCAAGATGGAACAAGCAGCATAAAACACTGGCATTCCTTTCACTCCAGAAAGCCTCCTCCTGGAAATGCTAGCACAAGTCACCTATGACCTTACGATGGCAGTGATGAAAGGGTTCTCTTTATTCTGCTTCTGTTTTGCTGTACACCAAAAGTAAGTGACATGATATATTGGACATATATACTTGCACTGACCCCTCTCTCCTTTCACTGATACATCTTTTACTGGCAGAGTCTGGTTAAACTATTAGGGAACTTTAAGCAACTATGGGAGGGTTTATGGCCACTCTGAATTCTCTAATGGCTTCTATTTACTATTTCACAAACGATGATATTTGGCTGAAGAATTTTTCCCTCTATTTGGACTCTAATCTCTCTAATAGCTCTTTTTTTTCTGGCTTCAATTCATGCAACTTATTTATTCAACAATTGACTATCTTCTATGATCCACACCATGCTGCTGGTGCTGAACATAGATAAATTCTGGCCTGCAAGGAGCTCACAGTCTCACAGGAAAAAAGACATAAAAATAAATAGTGTAAGTAGAGTTTGCGAAGGGGACCACTACGAAAGAGAGACCGAGCACGGGAACTTAGGTTCTCTGATCGATGTCCATAGGAAGGAATAGTTTGGGTGACACTTTCATGAAGAATAAAGCAATATTTCTCAAAGTGCAACTTGCTGATTACATCAGAATCATATGGAGCACATATTAAAATATACATCCCAGACTATTTCTGCAAATATTTTAATTCAGAAAAGTATGAGCTTGGGAGTCTACATCTTAAAGCATTCTGAGTAATTCCATTGCATCTTTTTCTCTTAGCAGTTTTTTATTTATATTTTATTAATCAAGTTTATTCGTACATTTTAGGTATATACAATTACCACATTCATCAGTGTCCATTGTATCTTAATGTTGAAAATCAATGCGATGTAAATGGAAATGAATAGTGATCTATACACATCTGGTATGCTAATCTTTACTGGCATTTAATAAGTGAAGCTGAAGTAAAGAAGAGGAATGGGACTGACATTTATCAAATTGTCCTATAATCTCCATATAAGTTAACCTCTCATAATAATCCTATGAGGTAGATATTATAATCTCCATTTCACAGGAAGTCCAATCCTATTTACAAAGCTTGGGAAACTGCGCACAATGTTGCATGCCTGTAGTCCCAGCATTTGAGGTAAGGATTACTGTGAGTTCAAGGCTTCCCTGAACTACAGAGGCAGACTGCCTCAAAAAAGAAAAGAAAAGAAAAGAAAAGAAAAGCTTGGAGGATAGGTCTAATTTATAAAAAGATTTACGTAATAAAGAAAACACACACACACATGTGCATATGGAAAAACATATACACCAAATGCTGCTTACATTTCTACTTACTATATCTTGCTATCCAACCAGATCTTAGGCACAGGCAGCATGTTAGATTAAGAAAAGGAAAGGCATAGTACAGGGGACGATAGCAATAATGGCAAGATTGAGGATAATGGTGATGTGTGGAGCCTCAAGTGCAGAAGGCAGGTGTGCAACCGACATCCTCCTCTGTCACTGACAGGGATCTACTATAAACCACACAACAACATTTAGTGGTAGAGAATAACTTTTCTATATTTCTGTTGTCTCAAGAAATTTTTATGTCCTAAGATGAGTTTTGATAAAATGAGCCCATAGCACTAAAACTATGGATGGTACGCAGCTCAGATTTCACTATTTTGTATGACAAAAACTACAAGCCAGATTTTATTTTGTTGCTACATTTTCTCCATATTCAGTCTGAGAATATGTACTCCCATCAACTTTTTCATGTAATGCTTAGAGAGTTGACTAAAAAATCATGCAAATCTGAAATGATCTTTTCCTTAGAAAAATGTTTTATTTACACTGTGCTAATTTACTTCCTTCAAACACACAGCCTCTAACAAGCAGAGCTAGAGCAGTAGATGCTGTAATTGATAGCTCTACAATATTTAGGCACTGTACCTTTTAATACAACTGTATCTGAAATTTGTTCACACTTCAAATCAGCCGCACTAAAGGTATTAACTATAGTGGGTAGCTAAATGAAGCCTGTATCCTGATGGGAATATCTTCTTGCTTTAGAGACTAAAGAGGATACTTGGGATTATGTCTTTGGCCAGATGATTGGCATATGGGAAGATTACATAAAGCCCACATCTACCTTCAGCAGGTCTTCAAACATTATCCTGTCTAAACTTCATAAAGATGCAGAACCGGAAGCTACAGAGTCACAATACAGCCAAATTACAACTGCATTATTATGTCATATGAAGTCAAATGAACTGTTCTGAAGACCCCTGACTGTCTCTTGACTAGAAACATTTAAAAGGAAAACCTCAAGTATGCTGAGAGGTAATTATTAAATATGTTGGTACCTTTATTCCTGAGTGTCAAGTATTCAGGCTCATTTCCATGGCCACTTCTAGCAATAAGCACACAGGGCAACTGTTTACAGATTGCTTATTATAGATGCCGAGCTCTTGAGTTTGGCATGGGGTTGGTGGCTTTCCTACACTAACCAGGGCTGAGCTGACCTGTGAAGGGCCAGCCTTTAGAGTTCTAAGTCTTATCCTGGCTCTGGGTACACTTCAGTTCTGCTCCAAGTCCCCTTTGCTCCAGTTCAGTGATGACAGACATACATTTGAATTCGTTTAGTCTGAAGCTCAACATCTCCACTAATCCATAGGTCAGTGGCATAGAAGCTCTGAACTTGATTGGCGATGCCCTGTGCCTCAGTGACATTCAGAAATGGGGAATCCATTTCTGCTGTCATTAGCACTATGCCCTTTTCTTCCTTAAGTTCAGGGTAGTGATATAAAATCAACTGGCTGGCTGCTGCATCCCCTCGGGTCTGACTATTTATAAGTGCAGTGAAATGAAGTTCAGTACCTGTCCACTGTCCAACAAAGAACTCATAACCTTCCCTTCTTGGCAGTGCACACAGAAATGTTGGACAGGACTGACCCCGGCTCCAGATCAAATCAAACTTCTCTTTAGGAATGACTGCATAGACTGTATCTTTTGCTGCAAAATACTGCTGCCAGATCTGTTTTATTTCTTCTGCTGTTTTGTCTTTCACCATCTCAATGTTAAAGATTGAACTGAGAGTCTTGTCTTTAGTGAATCCTTTGCTCACAGGCTGATTCTTCAAGGCATCTGTCTTTTGCTCCACACATTTGATGAAATCACCTTGTCTAGAGTACCCCACTGGCTGCTTTTGAAACTCGGTGCGCTTCTCCAGGCGTGACTCAAAAGCAGTTGGGTCAGACCTGTGCAGTTGCTGCATCTTGTCCCAGTAGCGCTGGTAGAAGGGGTTGGCCTCGAGCTCGGCCACAACCCTCACTGCCATACGCGCCCCCTGAGGGCTGGCCCGAGACGCGGCACACGGGGAACACGCGCAGCTGGGCGGGTGAAACAAACCCTAGGCCCAGCGTCCGCCTGTGCACCGTGCAGAGGCCCTGGTAGAGGCTGGCCACTTGCAGGATGGCCGGGCCTGCACCACCTGCAGCCGCCATTGCCGTCCCCGCGTCCCCACCTCTTCCTCCGGCCTCTTACTGTGCCCCTTTCATTTGATTCCCAGTGGTATATGGGGCATATTTCCACTGAGCTGAGCTATCCTGAGAGAGTGCACCTTCAGGTCTCGGTTAATACCACTGGTGTTTTTAGTTCCTCTGTGTCTGGCAGGTATTTCTCCAAACCTAACATTCCAGTATATTCATATCTACAAGTGCACACAGTGCCTAGATTTGAGGTGAACTTCATTTTAGCTTAATAGTGTCCCTGTTAGTCATCTTACTTAAAGTCTGTCTCAGTTACTTTTTACTATCGTTCCTGGGACAAATACCGGACACTCAGAATGAAGGAAGGAAAGGTTTATTAGCTCACAGTTACTGGAGGTTTCAGTCCATATTCGGCTGGCCAAAGGCTGAGTGGAACAGGGCAGAGAGCATCCAGTTCATGGTGGCAGAACAGCAACAATCACGACAGAGGCAATGGAACAACCAGGGGAGCAGAGAGCAACAGCTCAAGTCTGTCTCTCTGTCTTTCTGTATATTACATTCAGGCTCCCAGCCTCAGCCTATCCTCCTTAGGCTACACCTGTAATCCCAGAAGTACTTAAAACACATAATCCCAAAGATCATAGATCAGGTCTCAAATTATAGGTCAGTACTAAATCACATAATCCCAGAGACTCATGAGTCAAGTCTCAATCTATAGAAATCCCTGCCCCATGACTGCATGAGGCTTTGAGGGGACAACTAGACATAAACCATAACAAAGTCTAAACCTAGAAAATTCTTGAGCCCATAATTTGATGGCACTAGAGTTTAATTCTACTTGAAATTATTCTTTGCCTTTCAGTTACTATGGCAGTACACCTTCCTGGAATCTGAGGCTTGCTGAGCTGCTCTCCTCACATACTTAGCTTTCCCCTATTGAAAAACCCTTTTAGGTATCTAGCTATTCCATCTCTCATTGTATTATTAAAATTGGTAATCATCTTACCTTATAGATAAGCTGAGACTGATTGCTCAAGATACGCCTGGTCATGTTGTATTCTGTACTTCTTAACTGTATATTCTATTTCTCACTAGTCAAGAACCCAAGATAACTAAGTATTATTCCTTTAAGCATCATTGCAATGTTTTAAAGCACCTGATATTTATTTACTGATTAATTCTTCCTATTTAATTCATAATGGTACAAATTATGTTTCTCTACTAAGTATTTCAAATGCTACGGTACTCCATGAGTCAAACAAATTTCCCCACAAATTGCACTTGAGAGTAGATGGGAAATTTCACTGTTGAACGATTTAGCTCATCAGTTAAACATATCAAACAAAAGTGCTTTCTGGGCCTTTGGATTACAATTGTTATCCTGTCTAGGTTGGCCACCACAGTGGTGAATGGAGTGGTTGCTCTAACTCAATACAAATTTCTCAACCTGTGAATGGTTGTGTCCAAAATATTACCTCAGGAAGCCAGGCGTGGTGGCTCACGCCTGTAATCCCAGCACTCGGGAGGCTGAGGCAGGAGGATCAGTGCGAGTTCGAGACCAGCCTGGGCTACAAAAGTGAGCTCAAGGCTAGCCTGAACTGCATAGCGAGACCCTGTCTCAAAAAGACAAAAAAAAAAAAAATATTACCTCAGGATTATGGACTCAAATGAATATTGATAAAAGAAAAGTCCTGCAAAGACTCAACATCCTTGAACCTTCTGTCACTGGCTCAATGAATGTCAAGAGGCCCTATGGACATGGATTAGTGGTGATATTAGGTATCACACGCTATGCATTACTCCTATGGTCTTTAGTCTTTGTGAATCTTGGGAGGAGGTCTAACATCGTTTCCATGGTTATTCTTGCACGAATCTTGATAGAGATATTAATTTTCACAATGGACTGCAGGCCCAACTTATTATTTATTTATTTCTGTATTTTTTTTGGGGGGGGAAAGGTCTACAGGTGTACAGGGTCTCACTACTAGATAGCACTCATGGTGATCCACCTGTTTACAGCCCCCCAAGAGCTGGAATTACAGCTGTGCAACACTCTCATTGTTAATTGCAATCTCAAAGGTGCAGCTGGCACTACAGGCCTGGGGATTGAACCCTAGGTCCCTGCACCTTCTTTCAGGTGCTTTAATCTGCTGGGGTTTTTTTTTGGCTGGCCCTAACAGTTGAGGAGGATTTTTTTTTAAATGACTCAGGCTGTCTTAAGGGCCAGTTTCATAAGGAGCCTGGAGCTGGGGATCGAATCACAGTCCCCTGCACCTGACTGGGCCTGCCCGTACAAGTACTTAAACAACTGAGCTAAGGTGCAGGCCCCCTGAAGGTTCAACTTTATAACTTCAAATGGAGGCTCTCAGCTTTTTGGGGGGCCACTTGATGATATTATCTATTAGTGTAATCCTAGACAAAGGTTTACATTTGGATCCACATTTGGGTTCTTATAGCTAGCGAATCACCTTTTCTCTGCTCCTTCTTGCAGTCTTAAGCATCCTTTCTGTGCTATGCCAGTGCATCTTCCATGTAGAAGCTATGATCTTATTTCTGCATCAAGTCCAGTACCTGTCTACCCATTACTCTCCCCTTTGCTCAAGATTATAAAATAAAAGTGGGAGCATTGTGGGGAGATGGTGGACAAAGAATGGCTGAAGTCCATGAGTACAGATGAAGGGAACTTGAAAGAGCTCTGCCACAGCTTCTGCACATGTGGCGGGAGTTACAGGCGGACGGTCAGCAGTGTTAAACACAATTGCTCTCAAAGACATTTGCTTTGGCCATTATGTCATCTCTTCCCCACTAAGATTGCTTGAATTAGTTTGATATGTGTCATGGACACTTTTTTTTCCTCGATGATCAATTATCACATAGGTAAGTATACTAGTAAGTAGAACTTCTAATTTTGGAGCATGAAATTCTATTTTGCCATTTGTTGTTTCAGGTTCAAATGATCTGAAATAGAATAATAGCAAAGAAAATAGTCATACCTCAAAAGTGACAATTTTTAATATTAATGCTTTCCTCCATTTATTTACTTACAAAATTAGATTGCTTAGTAATTTTTGTTTTGATATATTAAAATATTTTTCATGCCATTAAATGCTATTCAGCAACATAATTTTAATGTGTGTATAATAATCTTTCATGTCTCTACCAGATTTTATTTAATTGGTATCATATTCCTATTCTTCTAAGTTAAATTTACCTTTCAGGAAAAATTTTTTGAAGACCTTTTTTATTTTTCCTCCAAATATACTGAAGTACTATTATCTATTAATCCTGGCATTTCACCTAGAATATTAGAATCATACATAAATGTCAATATTTTCAGTTCATGAAAGAGAAAGACAAAAGTATTTTGTCCTCAAAACATGTTTTCATTTAAGTATCATGTTAGGAACTGCAGTATGTTATTAAAAAGTCACAGTAAGTACTCTTCCACATTTAGGGTGTATCAGAAAAACTTTCTTGGAATCCTTTTCTCTAGGGACTTGTGAGAAACATAATGGATCTTGACATTCTATCAACTCCATCTCACCTCTCTATTTCTGAGAAATTTGGTGGCAAAAATGAGTATAGCCTAAGCCAAAGGAATATGGAAAAATGACCCGAATGACTTATGGGCCAAAGACATAAGAAACTCACACACAATTTCATGTCACTTTAACTTTGGGTAGCTTATTGTATCATTTCTGCTTAGCTAATCTCCATTCACTGCCCATCGGTTATGTAGAGCCTTTTTGGCTTATTCCTACATGGTTATGCTGTTTATCTAATCATTATGGCTTGTATCTAGCATTCCCTCAGAGCCTCACATGGTCATACACGAGGTATTTCAGAGGTGGCTGAATCTAAGCAGTGTGTGATACTGGGATTAAGGATATGAAGCTGGAATTAAAGGTTCATGATGACTAACTTTATCCACTGATTGATTGGCTTAGCATAGGTCTGGATATGGATAATGTGAGGGTCCATGCTGGGTGTGGGTGGCACCACTCAAAAGGTTGGGAGCCTGGAAGGAAGGAATCAAAAAGAGTGGCTGGATGCTGCTTGTTGCTTCATGCTACCTTGCTGTGCCATGAGGCTGTTTCTCCTCTGCAATGACCTCTGCTGTGCTACTCTGCTTGTAGCTAGCTATGGACTAAAGTCTCTACCTGAGGTAAGTCTTTGCCTCCTTAACTTTTGAGTACTGTATGTTTGTTTCAGCATGGAGAAGAGTAACGAAGACACTAATCTAGAGAAAGAGTTTGGTCAGAAGGATAAATTAAGATTCCAAGGCACAATCAACTGACCTATGACATTTTAATTGTGAAGTTTGATGAAAGCATCAATTGAGACAATAAAATTTGGTTTTAATTCATAACAAATGGTAAAAATTGAGCCTCTTAGGTAGATGGATAATCAGAATGAGGATAGCAAGAACTCAGACTTGTATATATATATATATATATATATATATATATATATATATGTTTTATGTATATATATTGTATGTGTATATATATATTATGTATATATGTATATAACATATGTATATATATTCCTCACAATTTCCACTAAAATCTTAACTATGCCTATGGTCAGATGGTAATAATTTAATCACTGCAGGATTTTTAAAATTAATTTTAATAAGAAATAACAAAGCTTCAAAATATGTTAGTAGTACATCCTTAATAATTAATACAATGAATATTGTTGTCCTTGTGGTAGTTATCCAGAGTACAGGATACAGACACGATAATTTTCCTAATCATTATTAGTACAAATCTTTCTTCTCGTTGAACTAAGAGAAAGTAGTTTTATATATAGTTCAATATTCCATAATCACAGTGGGATATTGGCAGAATGGGCAATGTCAGAAACTGTTGATTTAAGCCTTTTTCAATTCAGCATACTAATCTGGCTTTCCTTTTTATGCCTCGTGTTTTTAAGCTTTTCTGCTGGGAGTTTAAGGGCAAGTTAAAGCAATACCTGTATAACAGAACGTATGACTTTTGTATTTCCCAAGGTCAATTAAATCCTCTTGGGATTTACCTTGAGACCATGTACAGTGTTTTGTAGAATTGTTGTCAGTGTCAGCCATCTGGATGAGTTATGGCTATTGCTTGACCAGTTTGCTTTCTGTGACAGCCTGAAAGAATGCTTTCTCTCTAGGTGACTCTCCTTAGGCACATTATATATCGTTGATCCCTTTCCTCTGTGGCCTCATAATCTCCTCGAACAGAAAATTTGGGACACCATTGAGTTATAGGATGGTACAGCATAGGTACTCTTATATCCTGAGTCCTCACTGACCTTGTAGGGTTAGGGCCAAAATATTGGCTGTCCTTGTAGTCCTTTTTTTTCTCTCTTTTTTTTTTGTGTGTGTGTAAACTTACTTTCTTAATACTCCATATGAGAAGCTTAGTGATGCTATTACTTTATAACATAGGTACTTGAGTTTAATATCACTGTCTTTCTGAATATCAAATGTTTTAGACTTTACTTGGAATTGGTATTTTCTATCACTGATATTCTAATAAATCTCTACAGAATGTGATAAAAACAGTTAAATATTTTTACATGAACATTTAGAAATCTAAGTATGTACAAATTTGTAGTCGGGCAATCCTATGACATTTTTTCTAGCCTCTTACTTTCATTTAATACCTTTTTTTGTTTTCTTGCAAAACAACCATTTACTTGAGAGAGAGTATAGCAATAATTGAAATTACATTAGAAGCCACACACATCTAAAAGACCAAAATGACAGGTATTGCAAGCATAGTTTTAGTTTTACACATTTCTATCCTCAGTGTGAAAACTCTGTTGGAGGTTCTTAGGACAATTTTCATCCTGCATATATAAGTGCATAGTTTTTCTCCTGCCATGTTTCCTACCTCTTGCATTTACTGTTTCTTCACTGTCCAATGTCCAAGTGCCTGATTTTCATTCAGCTGTATTATGCCTTTCCATCTTTATTTCTTCTTTTGAGTTCTTACACTAGGGAGACTATATGATATTTACATGTGTAAGTTTGGGTATGTCTTTCAGATACATCCACTTACGTATGAAGTTTTCTAATTTCTCATGCTTTATAGCTGAATAATATTCCATTGTGTAAAAATGCCACATCTTTTTCAATCATTGTTCAGATGAGGGGCATTTTGGTTGTTTCCAAGATTGGCTATTACAAATTGAGCTGCTATAAACATAGCTACACAGATATCACTTTGATATGATGTTTTCAGTTCTTCTGGGAAAATTCCCAGTAGGGAGATAGCTGGATTGAATGGGATTTCAGTTAAAGATTTTTAAGGAGTCTCCACATTGCTTTCCATAATGGTTGCACCAGTCTGCGTTCCCATCAGTAGTAATCACTGCAGGCTTAAGCGTGATCATAGTCAGAAAAACTCATTGCAAACTGTAAATGTAAAATGAAAACATTTATAATATTTCTACATTTATTTTTAGTTCAAGATATGATGTCATTCTCTAAAGATGAACTATATATATATTTCTTTTAAATTTATGTATTTGGTTATTACAGAGCTTCACCACACATCTTGGATTCATGGCAATCCTCCTCTCTAAGCCTCCCCAGTGCTGAGGTTATAGCCATGGGCCACCATGACCAGACTCTGGCTGGCTCCACCTGCCCTGTGAGGCTGGCATGGCATGTGGTAACTGGGATCAAACCCGGTTACCCACGCTTTGCCTAAGCAGGTGCTTTAGTCTATTGAGCTGTCTCATTGACCCCACTATCTGTATGGTGAGGAGTTGAAAGTCATAGACAAGTAGTAGTTAGAAGACTAGAATGTTAACTATAGTGAGTGAGAAATAATCTCAGGGCTTGAGAGGCTGAAAACAGGAGGACGTGTAGGCAGATCTTGTAGACCCAGTGCTAAATACATTAAAAGGACAGAGAGGGAGAGAGAGAGAGAGAGAGAGAGAGATGCTTGACTTTTGACAACTCAACCATTCTGTGATTCTGTTTCTTCTGTTCTGTAGTAAGATAGGTCATATTGTTTCAAAGGCTTACAACTATTCTTATAATTTAACATTGTCTGAAAATATTATCCTCTGAAAATCTGATCTATTAAAAGAAGACCATCTTATACTTACATGAAATCTTGCCAGAACTTTCTTCTTATTCCAATAGGCTAAGTAATAGCTTGACTTTAGTGCAGTATACGAGGCAGCTCTTATTAAGAGTAATTTTCTCCTGCCTTCATTCCTGATACTCTCACTTTTATGAAATCTCTTTCCAGTGTACCAGTTCACACATGCTGCTGCTGTTTAAGATCTAGCAACCGCTACTCCAACGATAAGAAAATATTTTCTTTTTTATAAGCATTTTAACTTAAGAAATTGATGGAAATTATCTGTAAGATATGAGAATGAAGCAGCATCCCTGGGAATTGAGGTGCTAAAATTTGCAGCCTAGCAGATTTTAACTACGAGTTATTATTATTTTTTTACATTAGCATCCAAATCAAAGACATCAGCACTTCTTTATATGAGGCACTAGATTAAAAGATAAAATTACCATTAAAAATCCATCTTCTATGAATGTTTTTTGCTTTAAATTTTCTATAGTTTCTGACATTTTTTAAAAGAAACGATCTGTAATGAACCTTTGAGAATTTTGTCATGGCTTTGATTAGCATAAAATATAGTTGGCATAAAATATAGTTAGATTTTTCTCTATCCCAACACAATATTTGTTATACACCATTTTCAGAAATTAAACTTTGTTCTGTGGGCCCCATTCTGCTGCATGCGGCAGGCTGAGCATCGTGGGGTGGAGATTTCTAGTGTGCAGCCTTGCCCTGGGGCCCTCAGCGTGGTACCGTACCCTCTCCCACTAAAGCCAAAATTGCCTCGCACTTCTCACTTTTCTTAATATCTAATTAAGAAGATAATGCTGTTTTATGGAAATGAGGCTTCATTTTATTGTAAGTGGTTGGTGTAGCATTCCATGTATTATTTTCATATTTATTTGCTTTAAACTGTACTCTGTGGAGATTTTAGAGCAGAACAGGAAATAATTAAAATATAAAAATTAATGTGCTTCAGAGAGTACATTATGTGACTTCAGCTTTGGGGAAATTGGATATTCCTTTATTCCACACAGTGAGCACAGTGCCTGAGAAATGGTGTGTGCAGTGGCGCTGCACCCACGGCTGCCTTCTTGCGTTCTGACTTCCACCAGGCATGAGTCACGCTGGATTTCTGTGTATTCTCATAAACTTTTTTAAGAACTATTTTTAATAGGAAATTACAATGTGACAGTTTCAAAACACATTAGTAGTGCACTCATAGTAATTGATACAATGCATATTGTTGTCCTTGTTGTAGTTATACAGAGCACAGGGTGTAGACATCATAAATTTTCTAATAGTTATTGGTACAACAGATTTCTTCTCTTTGATCTAAGAGAAGATAGTTGCATACATAGTCAAATGTTCCATAAGTGCAGTGTGTTACTGGTGAAACCAGCAATGTTGGAAGCTGTTGATATGAGCCTTTTACAGCTCAGCATACTAAACTATCCTTATGTTTTATGCGTCATGTTTAAACTTTTCTGCTGGGTGGTTGAAGGCAGGTTAAAGCAAGACCTGTATAACAAAGCATGTAGCTTTTGTATCTCCCAAGGATAAACTTGTACAGTTTTGTAGCTGGACAGTAGTAGGCTTAGAACATTTCCGAATCCCTACAAAGGTATATTAAACCCAGAGTGGCAAATAATTGTGGAGTGGAAAGGGAGGGTTTCTATTATCCATCAGGAAATCAGTGGGGTTTAAAGGCTTGCATTAGTTGTAAAAACAGCTCTCAAGAACCTGATTATAAACCAAGAACTGGGGAAAATGAAATAGATAATGTTAAATGACAGTACATTTGATGATTGACTGGTGTGGTAACTTAAATATAGTTAGTTGAATTGTTATTTCCAAAGAAAAATCCTTTTTTCCTCTTGTTTGTGGGGTGTGTCTACAGATTCGCTAGGATCAGCTTCCATATAATTGGTATTAGGGAGCGTTACAATTATGTCTGCCACGGTTCTTTTGTAGTAAATTTCATTTCCAGCACAGTGGCATTAAGTGGAAAGACTAAGTTGCTCTCTTGAATAGATTATTGTTTGTATAAAAGCAGATTCGTCTCCCTCTTTCCCGTGATTTCAGGCTTTAGAATTATTTTCTAGAATAGATATTCTAAGCTTTTCACATCTGTTCTGAAAAAATATATATAAATATTTGCCTTTTTAATGATACCCCATAAATTTCATAGACTTTATCCACTCTTCATTCCCTTGCTGTGTTCTCTTTTCTTCCCTTTTTCCATCCATTCTCTCTCTCTCTCCTCCTTCCTGTTCTTCTTTCTTTTCTCACTGGGCTGTTTCTGATTTGTGCTCAAATATTTCTGTGCTTAGCCTAAACTGTTGAAGCTCTTAATTTTTACATTACTATCTGAATGCTGTAGCTCCAAAATTTCTGTTTCACTTTATTATTTAGTGATACCTATCTGCTGGATTTGTTACTCAGATTAAAATTTGATTTTCCTCAGCTTTATTAAGGTATTTAGCTATATTCTCTGGTATTTCGCTAGGTTTTCGTAGGACCACTATTTTGACGTTTTATCAGATATTTCAAAGGCTACTTTTGGCCCGGCAGGATGGTTCAGTGGTCTAGAGCACCTGCTTGGGAAAGCTTAGGTGGCTTTAGGTACCGCGGTTCGATTCCCGGCACCACATGCTATGCCAGCCCTGCCCTCAGTGCAGCCTGAGCCGGCCATAAAGATAAATAAATAAACAAACAAAAGTTCTGAATCAAATGCTACTTTGCCTTGCCATGTTTCTTGTTGCCCATGGTAACGTCAGAACATCGGGTGTATCGGCCACCTTTTCCCAGTTTATGGAATATCACTTGTAGAGAACAAGTGTTTTTGGTAGATGTCAGTGGGACACGGTGCTTTGCCTTTGTTCTGGCTTGGCTTAGAAGTGTGTTCTCTAGGGGCCCAGCGGGATGGCTCAGTGGTCTAAAGCGCCTGCTTAGGGGGCGGCTGCAGGGACCGCGTTTTGATCCCCGGCACCACATGCTTCGCCAGGCTGAGCCGGCCATGAAGATAAATAAATAAACAAAAGTTCTGAAACAAGAAAAAATAATAATAAAATAAAATTCTTAAAAAAAAAAAAAAAAGAAGTGTGTTCTCCACATCAGTTCTCCTGTGTAACCGATGTCACAGCTGTCCGTAAGCATCTCGAGGCTTTGCCCCTGAGGTTTAATGGAAATACACATGTAACTCTAAAGTAGATGTGACCTTCCTCGGGTGTGGTAACTCACGACCCAGAAGGTGAATGTTGACCAATGATTGTGGTCACAGCAGACATGGCTTAGTGCCAACAGCACTGCCAGGGAGGTGCACTGCATGAAACAGGTCCTTGGACCTCACATAAGGTAGCATCCCAGACTTCTGAAAATGGACATGGTGGTGTTTTGGATGTGAATATGTCCTCATGTCCTGCTTTTATGCACTCCATTGGAGACGAGGATTTCTGGTGAGGGTGGCAGTGGCTTCATGAGTGTGGAGTGCACTGAATCTGCCACTGGGCCTTTTGGGGACAAATTCTAAGGTCTGGGACTCTTTAATGCTAGTAGTGCCAGCACCAAGGCCATGCATGGGTCTCCAGGAACTACAGAGGATAAGTACTCTTGTCGAGAGAGGCTTTCTGGTATGGCAATGATGGTGCTTAAGTTCTAGACCATGGGAGAAAAGTCCCCAGGGCTAACTTGGGTGAGCAACACGTGAAGGTCCTTATGGAGGCTGCGGAGGTTGTACCAGGCATGGTACATATGGAAAGCATTCCTGCCCTGTAGTGGTATGTGCAGATGGTGACAGCTGTGGCAGTGCCAGGAGGAACGAGCCGAAGACATGTATCCTCAGACCTTGTGAGCACCATGAGTTGGGGATTGAGAGTACCCAGTCCCAGGTCAGAAAGACAAGTGCCTTGGTTCGTTAGGTTTGGGGGGACAGTAGATCCTCATGGTGCTGAACAGCCTATCTGCTGTAGCTCCAAGTACTTCATGCACTTGCTGGGTTTGGAAAGTCGCTGTCTTTCTTGCAAATGCAGTGGAATATTTGTGGGGCCATGGTGGTGGCCATATGTAGACACATCTGTCCTCCAGGGGACTATGAACTCTAGCAGAGGGTCTGCTCTCAAGGTACTGTGCAGCCTGAGTTGGGAGAGTGGGGAAAGCAGCGCGGGTTCCTGCTGTGAGGCCAAGTTCTCATGCTAACTTTACACAGCTCCCTACCTGGCTCTGGGACTGTGTTGACTGGGGAATGTACAGTAGCTCAAATTGCCAACGTCCACAGTGATGGACTCCTATGAGACTCTTCTATTTGCCCTTTGCTGCATTGTGGGGAATGTGTCTGTTGAGGTGTCAAGGCTGCATTTGCTAGTGTTGCCCATAATACTCTCCACTCAAGTATGTCTTTCAGGGATCTAACCTCTCCCTTGGTGAGTTCCAGGACTCTAACGCAGCTACCTAAAATAAACTCATTAGTTTATTGGGTCATTTTGTCATGGAAGAGGAGCATTCTGGGCACATCTGTTTGGACATCTGAGAATCTGTCCATGCCCTAGGAACTATACTGACAGTATGCAAGCTTCTTCTCTGGAATGTAACCCAGTCCCAGGGCATGACTACTGTTACTCATGCCCCCCCTGTAGTATGCATCTATACAGACTTTATATTACTTTGAATTCTTTCAAAGTAAAACACCTTTTATTGTTAATACAAGGACTTAAGAGCAAAGTGATTGGGGTAGATAGCTAGAGAGCAGCCAGGAAACCTGAGGGAGGTGCAGGGAGGAGAGGCACCGATGACAGAATATGCAACAAGTGACATATTCAAGTGCAGAGCAAATTCCTTCAGTAACATCTGAGGCACCAGAGCTTTCCCAGGGAAAGTCAAGGAATTGAGAAACATATTGCTAATTTCTTCCCCATATTGACTGCGACTTGTCTCTAGGTATAATATCACTTCTTTCTTTCTTTCTTTCTTTCTTTCTTTCTTTCTTTCTTTCTTTCTTTCTTTCTTTCTTCTTTCTTCTTTCTTTCTTTCTTCTTTCTTTCTTTCTTCTTTCTTCTTTCTTTCTTTCTTTCTTTTTTTCTTTCTTTCTTTCTTTCTTTCTTTCTTTCTTTCTTTCTTCTTTCTTCTTTCTTTCTTTCTTCTTTCTTTCTTTCTTTCTTTCTTTTTTTCTTTCTTTCTTTCTTTCTTTCTTTCTTTCTTTCGTTCTGTATTTTAGCGAAGGCTCTCCAAGGTGTTCGCGGGGGGGGGGGTCTCACTACTGGATCGGCCTTATAGTGAGTGATCTGCCTGCTTACAGCCTTCCAAGAGCTAGGATTGCAGACACGCGCCATGCCAAGTCTGTTTCTGTCTCAGCTCACCTCAGGGGAAGGCCAGGGCATCCAATGCCACTTCTGACATGTTCTTTGAGCAGACACACATATCTCTGCAGCCAGAGGAAGCCTTGTTGCAGATGCCTTGTCCTCAGGTAGGGAACGGCTAGACTGTACAAAAAGTCTCCAAAGAAGCTCAGTTGGGTCTCTAGGCTCTGCTACTACTGCATGTTACCTTATGACAGATTTCTTCTGCATATTTCATTTTACTAGTGTGAGGTTCTTGGCAGTTGTACTTTTGTGGTAGTTCAGGGCTGGTGAGATGGCTCAGTGGCCTAAAGCACCTGCTTAGGCAAGCTCAGGCAACCACAGCAACCGCGGTTCGATTCGATCCCCCAAACCATATGTTGTGCCAGCCCCAACCCAGGGCAGGCTGAGCCAGCCAGAATAAAGTAAAAACAACAACAACAACAAACATTGTGGTAGTTCATACATTGTGTGAACTTGGCAGCTCCCTGAAGTTCCTGGCTATGTCCCTGCCTTAGCCCTGGGGCACAATTGGTTCCACCCCGGGGTATGGTGCAACAGGACTTGCCCCGTGTTTATAAAGGCAGTAAGGAAGGCTGCTTGGCCCTGCCCTGCTCCGCTTCCTTGGAGAAGTCCGTCTTGGGAGAAGCGGAGCTAAGACGAGAAGCAAGCGAGACTTGATGGACGCCACAGCTGCTGCTCCTCTTCTGCTCTTCATGTTTTTCTGCCGCCATGACCCCTGTGTCAGTGGGAGCATGGACTGAAGCCCCCACAAACTGAGCTACATAAACCTTTCCTTCCTTCACTTTGGGCGTTGGCTTTTTGTTCCAGCAACGAGTAAAAAGTAACTAAGCCAACTATGAAGACTGTTATCGACTATTCAACCAGGGGTGCTTCCCAGGGACTCACCCTAG
Organism: Myocastor coypus; assembly: GCA_004027025.1. Classification (NCBI taxonomy): domain Eukaryota; kingdom Metazoa; phylum Chordata; class Mammalia; order Rodentia; family Myocastoridae; genus Myocastor; species Myocastor coypus. Next base: position 20,336 of record PVJA010022966.1, read on the forward strand.
AAGATTTTGTTCTTGGAGTAGAAAGTCTTTCTCCTGAAAGTCTACCAGCAGTTCCCAGATTGTGAATAGCTGTAAATTAGCTATTTAGTTGACAGTTGTAGCAGTGTTTTGTTTATTGGTGCTTCCAGGCAGTACATTTATTGATTTGCTTGTTATTCTACTTCTGCTACAAAACCTCAGTTTAAATTTCTTTTATTCCATGAAATAATCAGTATGATTTCCTGACATAATACACAATGCTGTTTTTCTTTTGTTGTATACTATTTTCAGGTTCCTCTATACATTTGAGTTCATATTCAGACAAAAGCATGACCATTTAGAATTTGTTTAAAGCAAGAACGTTCCAAACTTTTTTACTAATAACAACTGGTGAATGAGCAAGGGGCACCTGCCATTTTCTTGGGTCAGGAAATTGTCTTTCAAGGGACACCGAGATGACCAACTATTTCTGTGAATGTATTGCTTTTCATTTGCTAATGAGTTTTATTATTTTTTTTATTTTATTGTTTGTCTTGTTTCAGAACTTTTGTTTGTTTCGTTTGTATTTATTTTTATGGCTGGCTCAGCCTCCCCTGAGGGCAGGGCTGGCGCAGCATGTGGTGCCGGGGATTGAACCGCGGTCCCTGCAACCACCTAAGCTTTCCTAAGCAGGCACTTTAGACCACTGAGCCATCCTGCCAGGCCCCTGTTATTTTTATTTTTATTTATTTTCTTTTTGCCAGACTGGGGTTTGAACTCACGACCTTGTATTTGCCAGGTAGGCACTTGTGCCATGGAGCTATACCCCCAGCCCCTTTTGCTAATCAGTTTTAGTCCATCTTCTAAGTTGAGATTTCCTGATGGATAAGTACTTAAAAATTTAATTGAATATTGGAATTATGTATTTTCTATACAAAAGTGAAAGTGCTACAGCTTCTTTCATGCCCATAAGACACTGTGAGGACCCGTTATGGTCTGTGTCTAGGTGGCCGTCAAAGCTTGATGAAGTCATAGATGGAGTTTTTCAGGTGTTGCTTGCATCTGAAGTGTGTAATTGATTCATGGCTAGGACTAAGGGTGGGTGATTACTAAATTAGTCCACTGATTGCCACTCCCATCACACTGGGTACAACACAGGGCGCACAAAAGGCGTTCGTGGCCCTCTATTCCTTGTTTTGTTCCCTTCTGCCCACCATGACCTGTTTCTCCTCTGCCATGCCACCTGCCTTGGAATCAGCTGACTTTGGCCTGAAACAAATTGTGAGCTAAGTAAACTCTTCCCACTTCAACTGTGGGTGTTGGGTGTTTTGTTTCAGCAGTGAGACAAGTAACTAAAACAAGAACATTATGTTCAAAAAAAAAAAAAAAAAAAAGAACTCGGTTATTAGACACATCTGTAAATGGAAAAAGAAAAAAAAATCCCATTCTTCCTTAACTGAAATGTCAAACAAATAAGAATTTGTTAGCACAAACGTAATAGAGTTATGAGGGATTCCATCTGGTGGTACTGCTAAGGCCTCTTGTGTCAAAAGTGGAACTTGTGGATTATGGGGCCCCGCAGCTGATCAGACATCTGGAAGTGTGGCCTGTCAGGTTGTTCGTAGTTGGCCTTGGCCGGTCACAGCCACCTCCTGGGCTCTGCGCTCTGTGCTCTGCTTCAGGGCCATGCTGTTTTGGGTTTAAACCTGACTGCTAAGAACCGAAACTGATGGGTTCGGCTGATGGGTCTGTGTTGGAAGACTGAAGTGCCTGTAATGAACTCTGAAGAGTCTGCTAAAGATGACCAAAGATCCAGTCTGGAGGCTGAAGAGTCTGTGCTGCAAGTCAGATGATGAATTCCAGGCTGAAGGCAAAGAATGAAGCTTCTCTGATGAAGTAAAGTCTTGACTCCTTTTTCAGCCCTTTAAAAAGTCTCTTCGTGTGCTGAGTCATTCTGACATGGGCCCATTGTGCCCTAGGGTGGAACCAATCATACCCAGGATGGGCCCTTGATCCTACTCTAGTTAGGAGCCAATCATACCCTAGGCAGGCCCTGGTCACGCTCCAGGGAGAAACCAATTATACCCCAGGGCAGGACCTCCACCAACAGGGAACTGGGCCCCTGAGTCATACAGCCAAGTTGACACAATGACACTACACATATTAGTTTTTAAATAATTTTAAAATATTTTTATATATTTGGTACAGAGTCTACAGGGTCTACAGGATCTCACTACATAGATTGGGCTCATAATGATGCTCCTGTTTCAGCCTCTGAAGCACTGGATGTGCACTACCACACCCAGTCTCAGACACATCAGCACACCCCGGTGGTGGGACCAGCAAGGCACACCGGGGATTGAACCCCTGCCGCTGAGCCTGCCTAAGCAGGAGCTTTAGTCCGCTGAGCTATCTGGCCAGCCCTATTTTTTTTTTCTTTTTTGTCTTTTTGAGACAGGGTCTTGCTATGCAGTTGAGTCTGGCCTTGAGCTCACTTTTGTAGCCCAGGCTGGTCTCGAACTCGCACCAATCCTCCTGCCTCAGCCTCCCAAGTGCTGGGATTACAGGCATGATCCACCACGCCCAGCTCAGCCCTAATTTTTAATAATTAATGTGCCCAATAATCAGCTCAAAAAGTGCTCAGACCACTTGTGCTGGGAGGCAGCTCATTTTAGTGGACTGGTCCTTTCAAAAGCCACTGCATTACATCAATACCGATTATAGCAATATCGCTCAGCAGTGCTGCGGGTGCCACCACTTTTGTGTTTCTGGGGCATTTGGTTGGATTTACCAAATAAAATCCCAGTGTTTTGTGCTTCTTTATGCCAATCATCACGTTTATCCTTGAGTTGCCTATGTATACCTTTCCCCTTTCATCTTCCACAGCCATTTGCTAAGTTCATAGAGTATCTTGACCTACTTTCGCTGGACAGCCTCATTAAGGTGTTAAGTTTTCTTTCTTTTTTTTTTTTTTTTAATGATATTTACAATCAGGTTAACTAAAGGAAAACATTTAAACTTGAAGCTGAAATTACGAAGACTACCGTGTCAACTGTGGGCGAAGGATCGCTGCTGCCTACTGGGAGCCCTGCTGGTGCTGCACCACCACTGCATGGATGCCTCCGGGCTCCCCTGCCTTCTGCGGAGGAGAAGCATGCAGCTGTCAGCGTTAGGTATCCGGTGGACATGCTGAGGACGACCGAATTCTGTTCACCAGTGAGTCCCAGAGCTTTCATTTGGATTATTTGACGTTCTGTTTGCATGTCCAGTGCATGGGAAGAATGGCGCTGGAGGGAATCCCGTATCTGCTTGTCTCCTCTTTCTTCAACGCATTTTAAGCAGCTCACATCTTGTTATCATCATCAGCACTGGTTATCATTTCTAACAATGCATGGAATACTATGGTGTTCTCTAAAGACCGAGGAAAATAGTCTTAAGAGAACATCAGTGGAGAGCATTTCCAGCAGAGTACCTAGCTGAGTCTGGCTAAGAGTACCTCATGCAGTTGACAACCTTCAGTTTTCTTTTGTTCTTGATTCTTAATTTTTTAATTAAAAAATCAGCTTGAAGTTGTAAGTCACTTTTTTGCCTTAGTTGCAGCCAAATCGCCGGGTCTAAGATGCATTGGTGATCTGCATAGCACGTGACATTAAGTTTTGGAAATTGAGAAAGAGCCTAAGAACCAAAGGCTATTTTGTTTTAATAAAATAGGGATAGTTTTCTTTGTGCTCTGCCCTTTCGGTGAGGTTTCTCTTACGCTCTTGCTCAGGGGCATGAAAACGCAGTGACATTCAGGAGCAAATGCCTAGACGGCTGTGGGCAGGAGGATTTCTGCCACTCCTGCATTTCACTTTGCTTCCTTTCCTCTTTATGTCTCTCGCTTTCCATTCATGTTAAAAGGAAAACATTGGTTTTGAAAGCAAGGTCATTGTAAATGGATAAAAGTATCTAATAATGAAAATCATTCCTCTTATGAATAATAATCTTTTTTATTTTTTCAAGATAAATCTTTAAGAAACTAAAATAATGCTGCTGATTCTGATTGAGATAAAAATAATCTAATTTGTGACATTTCGTAATAACTTTCATATTGTAGAACTTGCAAACATATACAAAAAAAGGGCAAAAATCAGCGTCTTTATGCACGAGCCAGGTTCAACAATGAGATCCCTTAAGAGCAGCGCTCCAGTTTTGTTTCATCTTTATACTTTAGTTCTTTTTGCTCACTTATTCTAAAGTAAATCTTAGTCTTGACATCATTTATTTTCAAAATAATGACTCAGGGTTAAAACAACATTATTCATCAGATAATTTGTTTTGCTAAGTAAAAGTTGTTTCTATGTACTTAAAAATCTTTATCAGGAAAGATACTAGATTTGAATTTTATTAAGCCACTTTCTTTGGGACTCTGTTTTTATACTCTCACTTCACAAACTAGAATCAAGAAAAAAAAGAAAAATATAATACATGAATACATGCATAATGAAGGTCAATTTCTGTAAATCAGTAGGAGAGGGTGATGATTTTTTTTTTTTTCTTTGTGGTACCGGGGATTGAATTCAGGACCTTGCACTTGCCAGACACGCACTTATTCCACTGAGCTATCTCCCTGGATCCCTAGTGAAGGGTGATGAGTAAAACCACCTGGGAGGATATCCTGCTGTGTGAGAGGAGGTCCTCAAAAGAGGCCGCCCAGTGCAGAGCAGACCTGGGAGGGTGAGGCAGAGCTCCACCAGCAGTGAGTTGCTGAGGGTAGAAAGAACTGGGGTCCTACTTTTCTTACTTACTGATGATAAATACACTGAAATTAATATTCTGAATTGAATACAGTGTTCATAGGATTAAATAAAATGTTTAATATTTGGTAAATTTTAAAATAAAGTATATCAATATTTTGCATGTGAGGCAAATTAGCTACGACTAAAAACAAATTAGCCTCAAAGCAATGGATTTCTTCTTTAATCTCTTCCAAATATACTGTTTCTTGTATTCCTTTGAAATTAGCTTAAATTTTTAATTCATTTTTTGAATAAGCATTAAAACTGTTAAAATAGATAAATTACATGAAGACCAAAAGAAATGCCAATTTAATCACCATTTTAATTCACTTGTTATGCTTTTTGTTACTAAGAACCTGTGTTTAGATGATGTTTGCAGTTATTTAAAATTTGAGTAACATTCTTCATAGTGGTGAATTTTTAATGAATTATGAAGGTGGGACACATATTATTTATTTCTAATTATCTAAATTTATTATCTTCTATTACATATATACATGTTATCAAAGTTTAAAATATACTGTTAATTATTTTTATTACTTTTATGGGCAAAGATTTTGTCAAACAGCCAAATTAACTCAGTGACACTTTAGAAGAAAAGACAGACAGACATTGACAGACAGCAAGGAAGGATGAGGCAGGATGATGAGAATAAAATACAGGGCCAACGGTGCAGAAACCAATGCTATTTCTTATGTTCTATTATGCAAAATCAAATAATGCTGATTTTAATAAGATAAAGCTAATTTTGTTAAAAACTGCTTTATGCTTTTGTCTCTTATTCATCAAGATATTTGTAAATTTCAGAACACAGCACACATATCCCATTTGTCCTCCATAAGCTACATCAGCTCTTTCATTGTTATTAAAAATAATAGATTTTTCAGTGCTAACAGTTTTACAATATAATGAGAAGCCCTTCACTTTAACACTCAGAGGAAGATTTGATTATCATCTTCATTTTACCAACAAAAACTGAAAAAAATAAATGGCTTTAAGATATACAGCAATTGTCTACAGTGGCATAGCCACTAGTACCCTTCAGGTCAAACTATAATTCTGATACACTCTGATGTGCAGTGTTCCATTGAATAAAATTATCCTGAACTGCTACTCTATGTAGCCGTGTGAAAGAAACAAATGTGAACCTACCCACCGAGGAAGCTAACATCACACTATTTTGCAGTTTTTAAATATAAAATACCTGCTACACAGTCCAGAATAATTTGTCAGATGAGAGAACAAGATAAGATGAGCAAAAAACATGTAAAACTAAGAGCTAGCAACAACCAAAGTTATAAGTTAGCAGTGTAGTGAAATGATTATCCTACTCCAGATATCAGAATGAAAACAGTATTTAAAAATGAGGCTTAATATCTCAAGAGTATTTTATAAATAAAGAACTGCAATAGGAACTTAAAATTCTAAAAAAAACAAAAGAAAATATTGAAACTAATATAAAAAGCAGATAAAACATAATTAAAGGTGAAACAATCGACTGGATGAAGAAATCACTGACACTGACCAGAAACGTGTGTAGAAGAGTGACGGGGAAAGGACAAGGGAGGAAGCGATACCCTGAGAAACAACGATGGGCGTGTCATTTTTCTATCAATAGAGAAAATAGAGATAAGATCGAAACAGTTGTTGACCGACTTTGATTGTTGGATAAAGATCATTAAGTCAAATTTTCAGAGACCTGTGAATATAATACAAATTAATAAAAAATATATAAAAGCTTCTGAATTTAAAATACAGAGAGAAATAAATTGTACTGTACATAAAGGGCCTATTATCCTCAACAGAGAAGCAATTAGGTTGACTTTGACTTTTCAATATAACCAATGAAAGCCACTAAATAGAGGAATTATCATACATAAATGAAAAAATTAAGACACACTATTGAAATATGTCAAATGCATCTGAATTATAAGATAAAAACATGTGTGATGTAAGTTAAAAAATAAGTGTGATTTAAAACAAAGCATTAACAAATTTAGTGTTTGTGTTACACACTGTTATGGTTTATGTCTAGTTGTCCCCCCAAGCCTCATGGAGTCACTGGGCGGGGACTTCTAGAGTTTGAGACTTGATCCATGATCCCTGGGATTATGGGTTTTAGTACTGATGGGATTATGGGTGGAAGTACTTCTGGGATTATGGGTGTAGCCTAGGGCGGGAGCTGAGGTGGAGAGCCTGAACGTAGTACAAAGAGAGACAGAGAGACAGACTGGAGCTCTAGCTGTTGCTGTTGCTCTGCTGCCGTGTTGGTTGGCTACCTCTGCCACCATTTTGTTGCTGTTCTGCCGCCATGAACTGGATGCTCTCCGCCCTGCTCCACTCAGCCTGGGGCCAGCCGAATATGGACTGAAACCTCTACGAACTGTGAGCTAAATAAACCTTTCCTTCCTTCATTTTGAGTGTTGGGTATTTGTCCCAGCAACGAGCAAAAAATTAACTAAGACACACACATATTTTACAAACATGAACAACCTTGGTATTTAGTCATAAAGGGAATGTTATGTATAAAAATTCAGAAATGGTAGGAGGAAATATCAAATAAAACAGTAATAAGAATAAGTCTAAAGGGATACTTCTTTAAAAAGAGAATACTGAAAATAATTATAATGTCTTAAAGGGCCTTAGAATCTCTAAACTTAGAATAGAAACAAAAATGACAGTGGGACAAGAAGCATCTGAAACACAGAGTAATGCTAATCCCTAGTTAACCAAAGGATGTATATTTTAGTATTTATGGTAACTGTATAATTTTAGTACAATATTAAGAATGAATCAAACACATTTTCTGTAGACAAAAGTGACCTTTCTCTAATTAGTTAAAGATTACACGAAAGAAATGTTCACTCTATTGATTTACTAGCCATGATAAATTAGGTTTGTGGTTAATGATACAATGGACTAAAATGATAATTGATAGCCTGTAATTGGCTACAATGGATTTGGACATAATAATGTAGATTACTTTTATGAGCTCTTGAAGTTACATGTTACCATCAGAATTTGTGGGGCTTTATTTCTGGAATTGAAGTGTTTATAACAGCTGGCCAAATAGCTCAGAGGACTAATCCCTGAGGTTACTGGGGAGTAATCCCTGGTGTGCTGTGCCGGCCCCCATCCCTGGGGAGCACTGAGACAGTGACTGAGATTGGGCGTGGTAGTGCATGCCTATAATCCCAGAGTTTGGGAGGCTGAATGTAGGATCAGTAGGAGTTCAATCTCTGCAGTGAGAGCTCCTAGACTCTACATTAAAACAAACAAACAAAGCAGCACAGTAGCCAAGAATGTGTAGTGATGATCAGACCCATGGTGTTAAGCCAGATGAGGTTTTTCCACATAAAACTGGAGAATAATTTCAGACTGTGGAAAACTGTGGATAGAGCTGTGAAGAGTGGAAGAGATAAGAGAAAAGGAGATGGAACACACCTGAGCCAGGACACGTAGTCTTCTGGGGTTAAAAGGATGGAACGCGCTACTGGTGCAAGGTATTGTGGGTTGAATCGTGTCTCCCTAAAATTCACGTGTTCGAGTTCTAACCCCTTATATTTTGAGTTTCTCCTCCTCCAGAAATTGAAGATGCACTGTGTGGAGACATAGCAGAAAGGAAATAACCTCCAAGTCAGGAAGAGAATCCTTCCTATGAAGTAAAGCAACTGACTCTAGAAACATGAAAAATGAATCGGGCTGCTGGAGGCCCCAGTGTGTGACATTTATTATGGCAGCTCGAGCAGCATTGTGCTTTTGTAAAAATTTAGGTAAGGAGAGCTCCTATTACGTGCTTTGCCACAATAAAAACATGTTAATATTGTAGTCTTGAATATGAAGTTTGAAAACTTGGACATGGTTTTTGTGCCAGTTTGTAGGCAGCATTTCTTTGAAAAACCGCAGCCTTGGCTGGTTTTAGCTGGTTCTTTAAGGCTGACCCACGTCACGGAAGGCAATCTTCACTAGCAGCAGAAGTGGGTAAGGCCACTGGTTATAAACGTTAATGACACATTAGAAATACATTCACAGTAACATTTATGCTAATGTTCAATGAACAATTAGCTATATTGACCGAATAGTTAGCATAGCATTGTCCATCACATATTCTAAGAAATCTTTATCTGACTTAAGGGGACAAAAGTTTTCTCCTACATTTTTGACTAGGCATTTTATAGTTGTAGTTTTTATATCCAACTCTATCATCTGTTTGTGTTCATTTTCTATAGCCCTTGATTGAGGTAAAGGCTGAGATTCATGAGGGGGAATATGCACATAAACCCATTTCCAAGTGGGTGTATATCTGATCATTAAACCTGTCACCTTGCTCTGTATGGTTACCCTTAACATCACTTTCGCATTTTAATTCCTGTAATTTCAAAATACAGTAGTTATTCCAATAGGTTTTTCTTTTTAAAAAATTTATGTTGGCTCTTGCAGGTCTTGTGCTTGCCCATTTAAGAAATCTGATAATCTCATGAATTTCTGTGTGGTTGTGTTAGCTACTTACCCGTGTTGTGGAAAGTAGTGTGCAGGACACAGCTGTGATCAGAGAGACGGAGGTCAGTGTGAGCTGGTACGAAGTAAGAAGTGTTCTGGGGAAGGGCCGGAGCCGCAGGTGAGATGACTGAATCCAGACTGAGTTCATTGTGTTTATTAATAGTCCACATTATACTAACTTACATCTGGTTCATAGTTCTTTCAGAAGAATTCAATTACCTGTCATGTGAGTAGAGCTCATGACAAAGTGAGAAGGTGACTTTGTTTGTAGTTTAAGTGATAGCAATGATTGTTGCTTCTGAAAGACCTACGTTGCTTCTCAAAAGACCTATGTTTTACAATTTTCTTAATAACTTACCTTCCTTTTCATATATTTACAATGCTAGTTCTCTTTTTTCCTCTAGTCCCCTTTTTTCCTCTAAAACTTTGAAAAGCAAGATTGGAGCAAAAAGAACTAATAAATGAAAATAAAAGTACTCCACAACCACTGGGAATAAATGTGAGGGCTATCACTTATGCCAGCATGCCAGGTGGGGTTATTAATGTGGGTACAATGATCTCAAATTTAGCTCAGTTTAGTTCTCAGTTCAGTATACGAACGTTTCATTTAACTCTCTTGAGTAAGATATATTGTCCTTAGAGAGCTGAAATTGATTTGCAAAGCTCTTTGGATAAAATGTTCACCAGATTTTAAATTTCACATGAGAATTCTATTTTACTTCAGAAGTAAGTCTTTTGGAATAGAGGAAGATTTATCATTGTGTGTCCTCCCTCTTTTCACCTCCCCACCCCTTTTGGAGGCAAGGTCTTGCTATGCAGCTTGGGCTGGGCTTGTGCTCTCTTTTGCAGTTCCCAGGCTGATCTGGAACTCAACCTTTGGAGTGCTCGGATTGCAGGCATACACCACCGCACCTAGTTCCAGGGCCGCACACTCACAGTGGGTGCCTAGGAATTGGGGCTGGGACCTCATGGCATGTGGGGCTGGGGCTGCACCTCGGGTCTTGTGCTTGCCAGGTAGGTGGTTATGCCTCTGAGTGATCTCCCCGGCCCCCTATGTCTTTAATTGCAAAGCATCTACCTTTAATGTACATCAAAATTATTGCTTATTTTTCAGGTTTGCTCTTTCATTTCACTATGACCGCCTCACAAAGAGCATAGCTGTCTCACAAAGGCATAACAAATGTTCTGGGAGGAGAGGAGTCCTTATTGAGAGAAAACACTGATTAGATTATTAGAACAAAGGGCTAATGATGACCTTTTACCCCTATAATCCTGTGGAAACCCTATTTAATGTGCCCAGAAATTAAAGAGGTCTTAGACTAGCTCTGTGAACCCATAGTATTGATAAAGTCTTCCCAGAAATTAGTAAATTTTAGAACAGTGTGTTCAGAGTACTATATAATTTTTTATACATTCTTTGAAGGTGGAAATAAACACCAAGTCATCAAATAAAGCAAGCTGTGTGCAAACTGAGCCCTCAGGTGACTATATTAATACATAGTACTTCTGAAGCACAATTATTAAATATGATTATAGCATTACCTTTTAAATTTAAACTCAAATGATTACCTAGTTCCTCATTAGTCAGAGGATAACTTTTATGAAGAAATGTTTTCTGCTATAGCTTGCTATATGACAAAATAAACATTTTTTGCCCCAAACTCCTACAAATAATAGGACTTAGGTGAAAATCATATTTGGAGTGGACCACTAGAAATTATTGTAAGTTCACATCCAAAGAATTTAGGGAGAACAACTAAACATGGGAGAAAGTCAACAGCATGAAAGTAGGGGTATTCAAGAGATGCAAATAATTGTGAATACAAACACAAGACATTGAGAATGCTGGTGACACTAAAAGAATGGGGAAACAATTTGACATTCAGGTAACCAAAGCATATAGAACGCCATATAACATCAACCCAATTAAAGCCACACCCAGACCTATAATAATCAAGATCCCAGAAATTCAGCACAGGAACAGTATAATAAAAGAAATGGATTTTCCTTTAAATGTGATCTCTTTTTCTAGAAAAAAAGAAACATCACATTTAAAGGAAAACCCATCAGGATAACAGTAGATTTCTCTCTCCCAACCTTCAAGTCAAGAAGGGAATGGAGCAAAGTACTTCAAATCTTGCAAGAAAACAAATTCCAACCCAGACTGCTATATCCTGCAAAACACTCTCTCAAGGATAATGGAAAAGTGAAATACTTCCATGACAAAGCACAACTAAAGAATTTCATGATTGCAAACAACCCTACACAGAATGCTAAAAGCTATTCTATAGAGGAATCAAAATGGTCACAACTCCATGAAGTACAATGGAAAGATCCCACCAAATAGGGCAAACAATCACAGGAGAAAACGATATATACAAAAACAGTTTTTCAGTTATTCTTTTGTAAGCAGCAACAAAATATTTCCATCAGCATACTCTAGAAATGGACTTCTCCTGCACCCTACGGGTCATGATTCTGTCCGGATTTATAGAGTGGATATCAAGGAAATAGCACTAGCTCAGTCCCACAAGTGACACCTGGCCACCAGTAAGCTTCATGGACCCTGTCCACGTCCATGATATACTGGAACTTTGAGCGACATCCTATTCCCAAACTGTTAGAAGTGCCATTCCAGTATTTATGCTATGTTTTATTCTTAGTAATTCTTTACTATCACCAAAACGTTTTCTTAGTTGAATTATTTTGAAATATTTAATCTTGAATTATTTAATTAATTTTCTGAATATTGTTTAATCTTAAATTTTAAGATTTATATTGTATTTTTGACTTACAATGTACTAGTAAGTCATGATATGATATTTTCTTCTAGTATTAGAAACTTTAAAAAGTATATTTATATTTTACATTGATTTTACATTACTTCTTCCTTGTCTTTTACACTCAAATAGATCTTTTTTTTCTCTTTTAGTCCTTGGAATTAGTCTAGTTTCTCACATACTTAGTCTTTTTTTTTTTTTTTTTTCCTAATGTGGAATAAGATTTTTAGTTTTGTTCTTTGATAGCTAATTTTATAATATATATGCTTCAATGATTGTTTTTCTTTACAATTAGCTTTGAACAATTTCATATTTGCATATCATGGTATGATTTTTTCCAAATTTCTTATGCAAAATTTCTTTTGGAAATGTGCTATAATTTCCTCTAAATTCAGAAATTTTAAACCTTCAAGTATTTATTGCCTATCCCTTTCTACTTTGAGAATTCTAATTATGTGAATATAAGTTTCTTATATAAAATAAAAAGAACACAGAGTCCAATGTCATTAGAAGCAAAAGTACTTTCCAAGGCTGTAGTAAAATCATCTGTGATAGGACCTGCCCAAAAGACATAAACGTCCCCTCTTGGTTGTGGACAAGCTGAACAGTACTTCCTTTCCTTATAAAAATATATCATTCTGTCTTTTCTTTCTGTTTTCTCCTATCTTGGAAGATCCTTATAGGAATAAACACAAAAATCATATTGTCTTTCCATTTGCCAATTGCTTATGTACTAATTAGTGTCAGGAGAAACAGCCGATATCTGGGAAGTCTGGGCTGAACATCATTGGAGGGAACTTGGTTAGTTCTCGCTCCCTCTCCCTGCTCTGCATCATATTTTTGAGCTTGATTCTCCTATGATTATAATTAAAACAATTCTTAAGCAGAGACAAGATGTTCTACAATAAAGCGATGTTCAAATTATTGACAATGGGTGTTTTCTTCAGTGGTGACTTGATGGCGCCTTACTAATTGTATAACTTTTATCAGGCCAAAGAAATTTTGAATATTAGTTTCTATACATGAAAAAGCAGATGAGAGTGCATTCCCATCCAAGAGAACAATGTTTTTATTTCCCAAGGAAGGAACACACTTATTTTCCATTCATTAACCTTCAATACCTAAACTGATTGAGAGTCTGTGCTTTAAGAAGATGTTATACATTTAAGAGGATTTCATGTTAACTATCTCCCTGCAAATTTATCTCATGTTTCCATTAAGGGGACTCAGGATAACCCAGAGAGAAGAAATAAGGTTTTAGTACATCTA
>PVJA010022967.1:0-21052 GCA_004027025.1 Myocastor coypus
TTTTTTTTTTTTTTTTTCATCTTATTCTTAAATATTCTTTGCTCTGGTATAGGGCAGAAACACAGGTGACACATTTCTCATGGAATTCTCCCGGAATATCTGTATGAATGGACCAGTTCGCCATACACTATTCAATAAAAGCCAGATATTCACCTGTATGTTCAGTATGGTTGTACCTTGGGGCAGGAAGCCTGTAATTATGAATCTCGAAGCATGTATATTGCCTTAGGATGCCTGTCCATCCTCCCTATCAGAACATTGCCATAGGATGTGCGCACATTTTCTCTGTGGGAGGATAGAGAGCAATCAATAAGAACAAAGAAATCAGAAGTCGTTCCCAGGGGAGCTTACTTTATCTGAAACAGAGGCTGGGAAAATTCAAACCTCACAGTGCTCTTGAAAACCATGAACAAGTCGGGCGTGGTGGCGCAAGCCTGTGATCCCAGCACTTGGGAGGCTGAGGCAGGAGGATCAGTGTGAGTTCGAGACCAGCCTGGGTTACAAGGTGAGCTCAAGGCCAGCCTGAAATGCATAGAGAGACCCTGTCTCAAAAAGACAAAAAAAAAAAAAAAAAAAAAAAAAAAAAAAAAAAAAAAAAAAAAAAAAAAAACCATGAACATTTGGATGATAAGCAAATAAGAAGAGGGTGGTAGCTTCCTGTGAGCAACAAGCTAAGCTGCACACTAGCAAGTCAACCAGAGAGAATCAGGGAAAGGGTAAAGAAGAGCCATAAAGGGATCAGAATGTACCTGAAGGCTGAGCTAAAAAACTACCTCTGCAAAGGGCCGATCAATGCAATGATTTTATGTCTTGGGGTTGTCAAAATAATGGAGCAATTAGCTTGCAATTAGCAGTTGCTGAGAGCTGGGTGTGGCCCCAGAGGAAGTAGGCAGTTAAGTGGAAAGATCAGGAAAAGAAATTATGAGCAAGATGGAACTCAGTCACCCCAGGGTGACTGCATGGCTGCTGTCACTGAGCAGCAACATCAGTCGCCCCGGTGAAGGAAATGGACTTCACCAAAATAATTCTGGTAACTCATAGACAATTAAATAAAAACCAGTGTGACCATTAAGCTAGATTGTCCATAGTATTATCCTGAGAACCACCTAGGGGATTAGTAAAACATGGGCAATTCTGGTGGGACCTCACAAGACCAGAATGCAGCCAGGGATGTAGTCATCAAACCTCATAAGATTGCAGACTAGAATGAAGATGCTACTGACAGATGAATTAGAAGCTGTGTGCGTTGCATTCTAGCAAAAAACAAAGTGTGTATTTTGTCCGTGTCCTAGCACTTTGTGTAAAGCTGAATTTAAAGGTAGTGGACTTAGGCTGAGGATGTAGCTCAGCCTTACAGCAACTGCCTGCCAAGTGCGAGGTCCTGAGTTCAATTCCCAGTACAAGAAACCAAAGAGAAAAAATCATGGTGGACTTATTGACCTGGGGAATGTTATGGCTAGAAATGGATGTCTCCTAATGACTTCCTGTACTCATGGATGGGTTTTGTGGAACACAGGACCTGACCAGAAGAAGCAGGTCACTGAGCACTGAGCCATGGCCTGGAACACTGTATCTCCCTTTCATGCTTCACTCTTGGCTTCCTGGCCTTCATTAGGCAAGAGGATTTCTTCTATCCAGGCCCTTCCACCACACCAGCTACCGTGCAAGGACTCAGTCTTCTAAAGCATAAGCCAGACGAGACCTCTTCTCCATTAAGTTGCTGCTATTGAACATTTTGTCTGAGGAAAGAGACTAAGACAGGGAGGAAATCTCAGAGCAGCTCAGCATTCAGACTGTGCCGCAATTCCTGCTGGCCACTTTGAGCCAGATGGGCAGTGAGAATTGGCAGCCAAAAAATACATGTAGAAATAGTTGAAGAACTTCAAGTTTGGCACCAAAGTAAAGCTGGAGCCAAAGAAGTTGCAATTGCAGAAGAGATCAGTGTTATCAGAAAGAAACAACATACTTTGAGCTGGGAGAAGAAACAAAATGCCTTGAGGATGTCTGGGAAATCAGCAAGACCTCACACACTGCAGGCTCAATGGTGCACAAATATACAATTTTTCTTTGAGAAAATAGTCACTGGTCCATCTACTAGAGCAGAGCTGCCTAGGGCACTTATTGCCTGGGATTCACTTCATCAGTCCATTAAAGGTTACCTGAAGCATGATCCAAGGGGGGCCAGCTACTGCTCATGCTGGTAGCAGACCTTGGCATTGTCCACGTGACGCTGCTTTTCTTAGGCACACAGAATGTAAATGCTGTGGGGGAAAGGAAGTTTCCACCAAGATTTGAACAGAAGGCCCAAAAGTCCAGACAGGGCAGCCCTGAGAGAGCAGAGTGTGAAATTGTGGGAATAAAGCTGAAGGTGCAGTAGAGACCTGAAGAAATCAGAAATGCCAGACGCATGGTATGTGTGCCAAGGAAATCGACAGGCAGTGAGAGGAGCCAGCCTAAGAAAGAGGCCATTCATGCAGGACTATCTTAGCCCTTTGGAACTTACATCATACTACCACGTACCCTGGATGCCGAAGATAGAGCTACACAGGACTGATGTTGTCCTAGATTGCAGTCTTGCTTTGATCCAGTCCTCTTCTATTGCCTTATTTGTCCTTTTTCGGATGGAAATGTTTATCCTGTATATTTACATATTAGGAATCTGTAACTTCCTTTTCAGAGGTTTACAGAAGTTTACAGTTGAGATTTTTATCTTCAGTCATAGAAGAGACTTTGGACTTGAAATTTCGGATAATTGGCGAACTATTGAAGCATGTAGAAAGGAATTATTGTGTTTTCTGTTGTATGTGGAATGGTTAAATCATGTCAGTAGGAATTATGACCTTATTTTTATTTGGAGATTAAGCATGGCTTACGGAGGTATGTTTTGCTGTCAAGTTGACAAGGGTTGGAATGTGACAGTTGAGCTGGATTATTATCACCTTGATTGACCTGCAAGCCACCTATGGGATTAAGAAAGCATATCTTTGTGAATGTTTGGATGGGTCATGGAGGTTTTTTTTTTTTTTGAGTTTTTTGAGACAGGGTCTTGCTATGCAGTTGAGGCTGGCCTTGAGCTCACTTTTGTAGCCTAGGCTGGTCTCGAACTCGCACCAATCCTCCTGCCTCAGCCTCCCGAGTGCTGGGATTATAGGCATGCGCCACCACGCCCAGCTGGGTTGTGGAGTTTTGACTTTGTGTACTCCATCTGGCCCCTGGCCCTTTCTTTTCTGGGACTGTTCCCCTGCTTTTCTTTTTAGCTGTCATGAACTGAGAACCTTTGCTGAGAGGTCCTGAGATTCATGCCCTTCCGCCATGATATTTCTGCCTTGGAGCCAGTGGCCTATGGACTAAACCTCTCATCTTAGTTACTCTTCTCTCGTTGCTGGGACAAACACCTGACATTTAAAATGAGGGAAGGAAAGGTTTATTTAGCTCACAGTTACTGGAGGTTTCAGTCCATATTCAGCTGGCTCCAAGGCAGGGTGGCTCATGGCAGAGAACAATCTTTCATGGCGGCTGGTAAGAGCAAGAACACAGGGAGAGGTAGCAGCAGCTCAAGCAGCTAGCTTCTCTTCCTACCTTACACTGAAATGCAAATCACCTGCCCCAGGGGAGGGGCAGCCCCCATTCCCACAATAATCAATCACAAATTCCAGAAGCTGCCCGATGACTGCATGAGACTTTGGGGGGACACCTATGCACAAACCATAACCCCTCCAGAGCCATGAGCCTGATGAAACTTCTCTCTTAAGCTGTGGATGTCACAAAGTTTGTTCCAGCCATGGGAAGGCTTGGGGGACTTGGGAGAATTATGGATAAAGATTTGTCTTTTTAATTTCTAAAATTTTTCAATTTTTAATAATTATGTGACATGAATCAAAAATGTTTGATTATATACAGAAGATTGAAATTATGTGTCAGAGGGCCCAGGTGCTTAACACACAAAGACTTTAAAACAGCCATTAACATATATTAAAAGTGTATCCTATTTAGAGATACACAAGAATACCATACTTAAAAACCTAACATTATGAGAGCTGGTGAAATAGCTCAGCAGACTAAGTGCCTGCTTAGGCAGGCACGGAGACCAGGTTCAATCCGTGGTATCGCATGCCCTGCTGGCCCTGCCCCCAGGCATGCTGAGTTGGAGACCAAGTCTGGGCATGGTGGGGCATGTCTGGAATCCCAGCGCTGGGAAGTCTGAGACAGGAGGATCACTATGAGTCAGAGCTGCGTAGTGAGACCCTATAACAAGTACATAAAAAAAAGAAACTAAAAATCCTTAAAATTATGTTACGAAAATGGCCTATCAAATATAAACTAAAAGAAGATAGAAATTATTTTAAAAAAATATTTATTTATTTATCTTATGGCCAGCTCAGCCTGGCCCTGGGGGTGGGGCTGGCACAGCATGTGGTGCTGGGGATCGAACTATGGTCCCAGGGTTGCCTAAGCTTGCCTAAGCAGGTGCTTTAGACCGCTGAGCTACCTCACTGGCCCAGAAATTATTTTAAAAGAATCAGATAGAGATCCTAGAGTTGAAAGTAAAATAATTTAAATTACAAAGTGACTAGACTCTGCACTATGAGGATTCCTGTTGTGGTGAAAGCTCTCCAGTAGATTGGGTAAATGTGCTGGGCCTGCTACATGAAGAGCTCCATGGCCCAGGCCCCCTTGGAGCACTGTGCAGTCTTGCTCAGATTCAAGTGACACTGGGTGGTATAGGGAACCAAGCCTTAGCCCATATCTTCTACCAGAAGCCCCGACACCGACCAACTCATCAGACTCAGCAGTTTTCCATCCTTCCTGACTTCAGCCTGGATCTCCAAGAAGGATCTCCCCAAGAGTCCCAGCCCTACCCAGATCCTCACACTTTCCTGGTGGACCCCACAGCTCATATAACCTTCAGTCTTCGCCTGTCTTAGAAAGAAAGAGAAACAAGAGATAGCCTGACTCTGCCTTTCCAGTTTAGCTCTGAAAAACAGCAAACTCTGCTGCACTCTGAGCCAGGCCAGGCTTCCAGCTGCATCTTGTATGACCCAGATGCCTATGACGACCTAGACCCCAAAGACCCAGATGATGACCTGGATATCTGAATCAAATCTAAGTGGACTGAAGTAGGAAGGGAATGAAAGCCTGGGCCCAAAACTTTTTTCTGCTTGCATTGGCCCTCTCTGTCCCCACTGGCTCCCTGCCAGTCAGGTAACAGCAGCTGATCACTGCAGAAAGTAAAATGAGTATGAGGGCCTAGGACAAGGCAAGAGAATAGGAGTCCTTCCTTAATATTTTTTATTAAAACTTGGCCAGGAAGATAGCTCCACAGTATAAGCACCTGCCTGGGAAGCAGAAGGATCTAGGTTCTCTCTCCAGTACTGTGTGCCGTACTGGCCCCAGAACCAGGCATGGTGGTGCACACCTTTAGTGTTGGGGATGCTGAGACAAGACCTCTACAAGTCAGTGCTGTATCATGAGACTGTACCAAATAAAAGTTTTTTTAAAAATTTAAGAGAAACTCTGGTAACTAAACAAGAATGGCATGGCAGCAGCCTAGGATGGAGGTATCAGGCCTAATAATAATAATAAAATGGGCTGGGACAGCCTGACACAAGACTGGTGCCCTCAAAAAAAAAAAAAAAAAGAATTCAATAATTAGAAAATGTAAAGAAGTAAACAATACCAGGTACAATAGTCAACAAAAGCAAAGATACATTAAAAAAAAATCCAACCAAAGACAACATTATGGAGAAAATTTTATTTTATTTTGTTTTGTTTTATTTTATTTTTGAATTTCTTAGTATAAGGTCTACAAAGTTCTCGATACACAGATCAAACTTGTAGTGATCCTCCTGTTTTCAGCCTCCCAAGTACTGGGATTATAGGCGTGCACCATCATGTCCAGTCTAAAAATTCTATATTATAGATGGTGAAAGTGGCTTAAAGAAATGTTTATAGATCAAAAGACTCAGTATGTTAAAGATGTTACTCCTTTCCAAATTGATTTATAGATGTAATGTAATCCTATTAATGGCCTAGTAGCAATGTGTCTTGATTTCTCATTGCTAGGACAAAATACAGGATGCATATAAGTTAAAGGAGGAGAGGTTTATTTCAGGTCACAGTCTGTAGACGTTCCAGGGTATACTTGGCTGGTTCCGTGCCAGGGCAGCATGCACAGGGACATGGCGGAGGACAAACAGTCCCTGGCAGGCAGGCAGAAAACACTGAGCAACAAGCCTCCCTTTTCCTTTCATTCCAACCAGACTACAAACCCGTTGGTTCGTGACCCCCACACCGAAAGTGAGTCTTCCTGCTATCCATACCCAGAGCTACACTAATCAGTGGACGAATCAGGTCATGACACCCTTAATCCAGTATCACATACCTATGATCTACCCACTTCCCAAAGAGCCATCTATGAAAGCATGAGGTCTAGGGAAACAAGGATAATATAAACCACAACATTCTGTCCCTGGCCCCCAAAGGACTCATGTACATCTGTTATGCAAAATGCATTTAGGCTATGGATATAGCTCAGTGGCATGGCACCTGTCTCACAAACGTGAGGACCTGAGTTCAGTTCTCCATGCCAAAAAAAATGTGCATCTAGTCCATCTCTAAGAGTTGTCAAAGTCCTAACAGTTTCAGTGTTATTGAAAAGTCCAAGTCTGAATCCTCTGAAGTTTAACACAAACTCTACCTGTAAGCCCCTATAAAGATGAAAAGAAGGTTTAACTTAGAATTCCATCCCAAAATGTAAAAATAGAAAGGAATAGGACCAAACAAAGAAGACCTCTATCCAACAGGGAAGACATCAAATCCCATAGTTCTATGCCCCACACCCTCCCCAAAACCCTAAGCAGAGGACCCGGGCATGGTGGCACATGCCTGTAATCCCAACACTTGGGAGGCTGAGGCAGGAGGATCAGTGTGAGTTCAAGACCACCAGCCTAGGCTACAAAAGTGAGCTCAAGGCCAGCCTGAACTGCATAGCAAGACCCTGTCTCAAAAAGGAAAAAAACAAAACAAAACAAAACAAGCAAACAAAAAAAAAAACCCTAAGCAGAATGAGGTCTCATGGGACATCTCAAGATAAACCATAATAGTAAGTTAGAAACAATGGAAGTAAGGGAGTCACCCATTTAATTCTAATGAACAGCCCACACTTATTCCTGCTCGCATACGACAGAAAATAGAATAAAAACACGTGAGATCTTTAATGCTCTAGGCAAGGATCCATGCATGTTGGATCTCCCAGCCTAAACCATCAGTCACCTTTATCCTGCTCCCACCTTATTACAGGTTCATAAATATGCACTACATGTCATAAATGTAAATAAGACCAGAATGAATTCTGGGAGAGGCGTGCATGTTAAGAGCCCTTAAGATGACTAAACCCGCTGAGTCATCATTGCTGAGGATCATTCCCGTCAATCACACCTCAGATTCAGGGGGCGGTACCTAAATTGAGGTAGATGCCTGGCCTTTAACCACTTATCAGACCAGTTATTTAAATATAAACTGACCAAATTTTGCATATTTGGGGTTAGTTTTATCAGAGAATATCTCAGGAAATATAAAAACGACAGTTTTATCAATTTTTTTCAATACAAGAATGGACTGGTTGAAATGATGCCTGTGTCAGTGGTGCTTGAGACCGCCAGTCTGTGAACTGCACTCAGGGTAAAGTTGCGAGGCTGGTGAGCCCAGGCTTTTGCTTGCTCTGTTGCTGTTGTGACTTTTGCGTGCTCTGACCTTTGTGCAGTGCTTTTCCGTCGCTGTGGCACCTGTCTTGGCCTGTGCTGGGTCTTTTGTTGGCACAGCCTCGCTGTGAGCACAACGTCCTGTGATTGCTAATATATGTAGCTGCTCGCTTCTTACTACAGCGTTTGCACTTGGCAGTTCTTTCCTTGTTGTACACAGAGCCTGGATGATACTGGCCCATTCCACTGAAAAAACAACACACAGCCTAGGCTGGCCTTGAACTTGCAGCACTCCTCTGCCCTCAGCCTAGCTTCCAAGTCATATTTAAGATTTACATGAAAAGCAAAAGTCTGAGAATCACCAGTATACTCTTGAAAAACATTCAAAACGGACTTTTTTTTTTTTTTAAAGAGTATGTTACTAGTGTCGTGAAATCAAAATGTGGCCTTAGAGTTAGATAAGAAGTCCCAGAAACAGCCAGAATCTATTCAGCAATATCAGAGATCATTTACTGTCCAAGCTTAGCCATTTCTTCTTTTTTTCTTTGGAACTGGGGATCGAACTCAGGACCTTGCTCTTGTCAGAAAGGCATTTGTGCCCCTGAGCTATCTCCCCAGCCTGCCACTTGTTGTTGAGTTGTGTTAAGTAAGGTTACCAGTGGCCCAAGTGGTGTGGCTGAGGGCAGTAAGGAGGCTGGGGGTGGTAGATAGGCATTAATGGTAATGGAAATGATTACTTTAACAGAAGTACAGAGCCATAGAGCTTTGTTCTAGTTGCAATTGACTATCCATGGCTCATTTTAAAAAATGTTTTATTGATTTATTTTAGTACAGGGTCTTGCTACACAGCTTGGGCTCCCAGTGGTCCTCGTGTCTCAGCCTCCCCAGCGCTGAGAGTACAGGTGTGTGCCACCACATCTGGTTTTAGTGGTCAGCGTGGTGCCATGGCATGTGGTCCCTGGGAATGGATTTGGGTCCTTGTACTTGCCAGGCAGGCGCTTAGGCCACTGAGCTATCTCCTCAGCACCACAGTTTTTTTTTTTTTTTTTTTGTCTTTTTGAGTCAGGGTCTTGCTATGCAGTTCAGGCTGGCCTTGAGCTCACTTTTGTAGCCCAGGCTGGTCTCGAACTCGCACCGATCCTCCTACCTCAGCCTCCCAAGTGCTGGGATCACAGGCGTGAGCCACCACACCTGGCTTGCCACAGTTATTTTTGACAAGAATTCAAAGTGACATTACTGTTGGAGAAATTTCAAGGGACTAGTCAGAAACAGGTACTGGAAAGTTTAACACACAAATGACACATATACAGAGTGTAATAATATAGGCACTGTCTATACAGCATCTAATAACTATTGTTTTTTCCATTTTACCTGGTTATGAAAATGTTTTTTTCATAAAATGAAAATGTTAAAATATGGTGACTTAAAATTAAAAACTGATTCAGTAAAAGATAAACTGACATTAATCTCCCTCAAGGGGCTGGGGAGATAGCTCTGTGGCACAAGAGCCTGCCCGGCAAGTGCAAGGTCCTGAGTTCGAACCCTGGTCCCGCAAAAAACAAAACAAACAAACAAAAAACCTCCCTCAAACTGCTTCCTCTTGCTGTAGCTTCACTTCATCAGCTGCTTCCACTAGTCTGTAAAGCAGTTCTGGAATTCCTCTTCAGTGTCATTAGCTGCATTAGCACAGCTGCCTCAGTGTTCTGAATCAATTCAAAATGTATACAGCCATTTCTGTCAAAATGGCGTGACCTTTGCTTACTGGAAGTGCCTGTGTGACTTCTCCCCCACCTCCAAGGTCAAGCTGGCTGTGAAGGGCAAATGTTTTGAATCGATTCAGGGAACTGAGACCACCACAATCACACAACTGAAGATGCTACCTCAGAACTGCTTCACAAAGTGGTAAGGACAGTGGAGTAGGTGTGTTTGAGGCACAGTAAGGGATAAACGGACATTGATCTCCCTCAGGGGATCAGAGAGATAGCTCTGTGGCACAAGTGCCTGCCTGGCAAGTGCAAGGTCATGAGTTTGAACCCTGGCCTGGTAAAAAAAGGGCAAATGTTTTTAATTAGTGCATTATCCCCCTCTGGTAATGGCAAAAGGGGGGTAATGACACAGCATCTTTAATGTTAATAAGATTTTAGAAATTTAAATGTCCACTATATTTCGTGATTATATCTCATATGTACACAAGATTGTGCATACAAAAATATCGAAATTGTATCTTTAACCCATGCTATACGTAAGAGTTATTTTTATTTTACTTATTATTATTATTGTTGTTGTTGGCTTTTTGAAAGGTCTCGCTATGCCTTTCATGCTGGCCTTGAGCTCACTTTTGTACTCACACAGATCCTCCTGCCTCAGCCTCCCAAATGCTAGGATTACAGGCGTGCGCCACCACGCCCGGGTGTAAGAATCATTTTTAGGTAGATTATAGTAGGTGAAAATTTAAAAAAAAAAAGTAAATAGTTTAAGATTTTTGGAACAAAATTATAGTTAAATAAAAGGGGGGGCAGCAAGATAGCACAGTTGTAAAGCACCTGACCTCCACGCCCCCAGGGCAGGCTGAGAGGGACACACACACACACACACACACACACACACACACACACACACACACACACACGGCAAGGTTGCCCCCCTGGGGACTACATTTCCCATCCTCCTTTATTCTGGGGTAAGCCCATGTGACTAAGTTCTCCGGAATGTGGACTGAAATGGAGCCATCAGTGCTTCTCAAACTAACCTTGCTAAGGGGCCTGAATCTCTCATGGGCTGATCATTCCGTGAACTACAGCAAAAATAAATTACTAGAAAAAAATCAAATTTAAAATGTCATTCCGAATACAAACCCATTCTTCTGTTATGAGATTCTATAGACATGCGTAGAATGCATAGCTCTACTCTGTCAAAGTGCGTGGTGCGAAGTTTCCTGCGGGATGTCCTTGGAGAGATGGCACACTGAGGCCTTTTTTTTCCCCTGGGAAGCAGCTTTCTTCATGTTGGCATTGACTCAGTAAACTAGTACTATGTACTGTCTCTTTGGTCAAAAGACCCCCTGTTACATTCTGCTCCCTTTAATGAAATACTTCTTGTGGTGTATTTCCAATACTGTTTGACACGCACGTGTTGTGGGGCTTTTGTATAGCGACATGGGACACCCATGACTGTTTCCCAGGAAGCAGCTCTGTATTGGCATCCATCCAATGGACTCCCAACCAAAGGCTGACCATGGAACATGGTGTAGTCACACCCTTTTGTACAATTTTTGTGTCTTTGTCTCCCTTCCGTGGGTACACACTAACATTTCACAGTCTGGTCGGGTATACACTAACATTCTGGTTGGGTGTGATTTATGGTACAGAGTTACAACAGAACTATACATACCCAGAGGCTCATATTGCTACACTGTAAAATGTCCCCAGGCTACTCATCAGGAGGGGCCCTACTGCAGGTCAAAGAGCATCACCCTGGTGCAGAGCTTTGTAGCTCTGTGACATCATGCATGTGGCTGTTTTTCTTTCAACCATCATCTTAATGCTGCTGGAGATAGAATGTGTACACAGCCAGGCAAGGCAGGGCCAAACAGGTTCCCCAAGTCAGCCGTGTAATAGCTGTGAGGGTTCGAGTCCCCTGAGCATTTGAAGCCCTTCTGCAACCAGTTCCCTAGGGCCCCACCGTTGCAGTCAGGGTTGTAATATGAGCAACTTTCCTCATTTGATTTGTAACCTCCCCTATGACTTTTACCTCAGCATCTACGTGTAGGTAGCAGTTGCTGAGGCTACATTTCCCACAATACCCTCCCTCAGAAGCAAGCAGATAACTTAAGGCCAATCAATTTTGATAGACTACAGTGTGCATTTTGGTTTGTTGTTTGACTAACAAATTAAGAGCTTTTGTGGTTTCATTAATTATAATTTCCACAACTGAAGTTGTAAGCAGGTGGTTTAGCATGTGCATGGGGGTACGGTAGCCACAGGACCCACCCTCTGCCCATGTGGCAGTACCACAATACTACATTAGGCATTTAGGGACCATTCGTTATCTTTCCAATTGCCAATATGCAGGGCGGATCATTTCTACGTCCACCCCACCCCCATACACTTGGACCCCCAGATGTGCTCCCCTGGTAAACGGGAGTAGAAAGGAAAACGAGGGGATCACTCATAATGTGTAAGCCCCTAGCCAGCTTGGGAGAAGCACAGCCTACACAGTTCTTCCCCATAGCTAATGGTGTTCATCTGGGGTGTCCCATGCCATGTTTGGGTCATACTGTCCCAGGCCTCCCTTAGATGAGAACAGCTGGACAAGGACAAATGGTTTTGTTCAAAGTAGTCAGGAGACCCCAACATTGAGTCTTCCAGGCAGTTGAAATAACAGGCTGAGGGTAGGACCCTTGCCCTGGACATTTTAGGGCCCCTGCAGAGACACTGAGCCATTCTCTCCACTGGGCAAGAGAGTTTCTTCTAATTATGGAGGTCATGAGAAGCCAAATCCCTGAGGTAGATCAGGGGACCCTGTGCCAACATAAGATTCATTGGAATTTAATCTTCTAGCTTTCTGCGGCTACTGATCCCTCGTGTTGGTTCCTCCATGTACAGAACAAGAAGAGATCAATTCACAGCTAAGAGTGGCAGCCCCTTTTGGAGGAGTGCTGTCTTATCTTTATCCTGCCAAGTGGTCCATGACACACAGTTCCAATAGGGGCAGTAAGCCCAGTGGTCACCATAACAGGCAGACTGGGTGAGGCCTGCTCACATATACCCTTACCCCTGAGCCTGTATTCTCCTTCCCATGATAGCCCTCCAGATTTTAGGATTAGCCAGTGTTATGGTTTGTGTATAGGTGTCCCACCAAGGCGTCATACTGCCATGGGGTGGCTTCTGCAATTTGTAATTGATTATCGTGGAAATGGGTGCTGCCCCCCTCCTGGGGCAGGTGATTTGCATTTCCGTGTAAGGTAGGAAGAGAAGTTAGCTGCTTGAGCAGCTGCTAGGTCTCTCCCTGTGTTCTTGCTCTTACCAGCCTCCATGAAAGGTTGTTCTCTGCCATGTGCCACTCTGCCTTGGAGCCAGCTGAATATGGACTGAAACCTCCAGTAACCGTGAGCTAAATAAGTCTTCCCTTCCCTCATTTTGAGTGTCGGGTGTTTGTCCCAGCAATAAAAGAAGAGTAACTAAGACATCCAGGAAATGTTAGTAATGGTAGCACACACATTAAAAAACAGCAACAATGACAAAATAACAATACTTACAGGTAGGGATTTGTAACCTGGGTTTTATTAATGATTTACTTACCTTGGGAGCGTTGGACTTTGCACCATTCCTCGGCTGGGGAGCACTTCAGGTCAAAGCAGATGTACTGATTTTCATGTTGGCAGAGAGAATAGGTTGTCTCACTATGCGTGGGCCCCTTTGTATCCTCCCTAAACATGAGAAGTAGGTACGGTACAATCCAGGTAAGTTCCTGGTCTGGCCTGGTTAGGTGACTGCATGGGTCACACGATGGGGACAAGCAACCAATACAAGCAAACGTCCCATCCTCTGGAGGGAGGCAAGGGCCAGCAGAGACCTCTCACCACACTTCCCATCAGTGGGGCTGTCTCGGCAAGAGCTATGGCCAGATAGGGCTACAGTGCCCAGGATGGGTAAGAGTGAGGGGTGGAAGGGAATTGCAGATAGTCTCAGAAGGGATGCAGCCCATCTGCGTCACCTGTCAGCAGCCCTTGACTTGCGGGCTTCTGCGGTGCATAAATGCTCAGCCTCTGGAATGCCCTGAGCAGGGCTGTTGTCCTTTGGTCACCTTCCTGAGGTTTAGGTCTATGTCTTCCGCGCCATCAGCTTGCCAGACTGTGAACTCCCAGCCTCAAGATGCTGGGTTTACTCTGCTGTAGTAGGGGACGATCTCACGTACTTTTACTACCATGAGTGGGGTAGGGTGGATGGCATAACATTGCATGGGCCCCTTCATGGCCCCGAGGGATTTCGTGCCTTGATGTTCCTTTACCGACACAGCATGCCCTGGCTTGTAAGGCTGAGCCTCTGTGGCCAAACTCACGGGTACCTGCTTAACCTTTTGGTGAGTCAAGAAACAATGCGTTTTCTTAATCCATTGGTGGCTGAGCCTAATATCTGCTTCTGTTGTCTCAGACTGAGCTTCTCAAGCTCCTTTATTTTAAAAACTTATTTGTTTGGTACAGGGTCTTGCTACGCAGGTTGGACTTATAGTGATCTTCCTGTCTCAGCTTCTGCAGTGCTAGCATTACAGGTGTGCGCCACCATACCCAGTTTCAGTGGCTGGCACAGCACATGGCCAGCATGGCATGCAGTACCAGGGATCGAACTGGGGTCCTTGCACTTTCCAGGCAGGCACTTAGACTGCTGAGCTAGCGCCCTTGCCCTCAAGCTCCTTTAAATACTTCCCCTTATACCTTTAAAAATAGGAGGGAGCTGGTTGTGGTCCCATATACCTGTAATCCCAACACTTGGGAGCCTGAGCCAAGAGGGTTTCCATGAGCTAGAGGGCCGTCTGGGTTACAGCCTGGACTATGTAGCAAGACCTGTCTCATAGATACATAGACAGATAGATAGATAGATAGATAGATAGATAGATAGATAGATTGATAGATAGGGCCTGCCCACAGAGAATTTCAAAAGGGGGAAATCAGTTTAGTGGGACTAGAGCTAATTCTCGGAAGGGCTTTTGGCAAGAGCTGCTCACACTGTAGGTGGGCTTCCTAGTAGAGTCTGCTCAGCTGTAGATTTTAAGTCCACTTCTTTGCTCTGCTTTCCCTGAGCTCTGGGTGCAGTGTATTTTATGCAGTCTCTTTTATTCTTAGTCCTTTGGCCACCTGATGCACCACTTCCACGGTGAATGCCAGCCCTGTGTCTGGCTATATAGTAATAAGAACTGGAAAACAGAAGATGATTTCTCTCAGGAGGATCTAGGCCACCTCAGATGCCCTTTTCTTGTAGGGGTGGTGGTGGTTTGTCTCTCTCCCCAGCCTAAGAAGGTGTGCATAATAACTAGCAAATCCTTAAGAGTCAGAGGCTTGAGAAAGCAGCTCAGTAAAATCTACAGCCACATTTTCAAATGGGGTGCCCCAGTGCTTTGTACCCCAGGAGTGGCCCTGGGCCCTGGACGTAGGATACTACAGACACACATTCCACATTGTTCACGCACCATCTGGACTACACTGGAGAGCCAGGATTTGTGAAATCTCGACTTAAGGCGGTTTCGAGAGCTGTTCCTCCTGGGTTGGTGCCCTGATGAAACTTTCTGACAAAAACTAGGCCTGGAGCATCAGGAATTGCTGCTCAACTCTTTAGACTTCCACCATCTACCTAGGAGATAACTTCCACACTCAGTCTTAAACCAAGCAACCTCATTTTTTTTTTCCTTTTTTTTGGAGTAATCAGGGTCCCATTTGGTTAATGGACTGGGAAATAGCAGCAGGGTGGCCAGGGCTGGCAGCTCTGCTGTTCCTCTGGTGGCCACGAACTTAACTTCCAAGTCTGCTTTCCAGTTTCTCAGAGCAGGTCAACTGAACCTGCATGGTGCTGGGTGTGGGAGGGCCACCAGAGGACTGCTGCCAGCAACATAAGAGGCAGAAGTGAAGAAGGCCGTTGGGGAACCCGCCGGAGAAGTTACTGGGAACAGCTGGTTCTCTTGGAGGACTCTGCCATGCTAGCTTTCCTCATGAAGTTGGCTGTTCTCATCTTCAAAGGAGCTTGTGATCTTGTTGCTGAGAATTGCTATGGTTCACTTGGGAGGAGCTCTCAACTTTACTTTGAGCTCCAGATGGGCAGATAGTGCCTGGCTCTGTCTGTACTGGTCTCCCTGGCTTTCCAGGTGGGAACTTAGCTTTCCTCATCTGCCGAGGAGCTCAGGTCCTCACTGTTGCTGAGGATGGCTGTGGCATTTTTCAGGGGAGCTCTGGTTCTTACTTTGAACATCATTTCCTGGCTCCAATGCAGATCCCTCCTCAGCCTGCTAGCACAGGTCCTTCATTCCACTGGCAGATTTTCTAGCTTCTACCACTGACCTTTGACCTTTTCTGTACAGATCAGTGGGCCTCCATGAAACATACATGATGAACTCTAGGCCTCCAGTTGGACCCGTGGGAGGTATTCTTATGGTCACTAGGTCTTCAGCTGGATTCAAGCAGGAAGTTCCTGTGGGGTCCAGGTCATCAGCTGCATTCCTTAGTCTTTAGTGTGTAGACAGATTTCCTGTATTTTTTGCATATGATTCTTTGGGTGATTTATTATGAATCATCTTATGAACTATGTCTTATATTACAAACCCCAAACCATGATAGTTATTTTTCCTTTGTTGCTGAGACAAAATAACCAATATTCAAAGTTAAAGGGAGCTGGAGCCAGGGAGATAGCTAAGTAGAATAAGTGCTTGTCTGGCAAGTGCAAGGTCCTGAGTTCAATTCTTGGTACCTCCAAAACAACAACAACAACAAACATTGAGGGAGGCAAAATTTATTTAGTTCAGTTTTTAGAGGTTCTGATCCATAATCAGCTGGCTGGGGGGGTGGCATGGCAGAGGGGCAGCCATTCACAGTGGAGGAAGAGACTGAAAGCAAGAAGAGAGCAGGAGGGAGAAGCAAGGCCAGGATCAGAAGCCTCTCTCTGTCCGCTCTAGGGCGGGTACAGCACTCACACCCCCAGTCCCATGTTGACACCATGACTAACTCTAGAAGCTCACCCCCACGACTGCATGAGGCTTTGGGAGGACATCTAGACACAAACTATAACAAATTCAAAAATATTATATATTGCGATACCATTTTCATAAAACTTAAAACCAAGTACAACCAAAATGTGTGGAAACACACAGATGTGGTAAATATGTACAAGAGAATAAGAAAAAAAAGTAAAAGATGGGCGTTACTAAGGTGAGGGGGATGGTTTAGGTTGCTATGAGGGCCACATTCTGATTTCTAAACATGAGAATGGGTATTTGTTCCACAACTGTGCTTCTAACCTCACACATGTTTTGGTTCATATAAAAGTATTTAGTGGGCAGATAGCTCAACTGCATAAGTGCCTGCCTGGCAAGCGCAAGGTCCCGAGTTTGATTCCCGGTACCAAAGAAAACGAAAAAAAGGAAAGGTATTTGAAAAGAACAATGACCAAGAAAGTTGAATTGAACCTCTACCAGCAGACAACTCAATCCTTTTCTAATATATCTCAATATATCTAAAGCACAGCACTACAAGAGCACGCTTTGCAATCAGAAAATGGTCTTAAATACTCCGCAGCTAGCTTGTGGGAAGAGGTAAGAGGCAGGCTACAGTCAACTTACCCAAATAACAAGACGTATTATGTAGGCAAACTCTGCTAAGTACTGTGCGTGCTTGCAGCGTGGGAGGACTGTTTGCAACAGGGTCTGAAATACAGCTTTTCTCCAGAAGGGGTCTTAGGAACCCTAGGGGTACAAGAAGATGGCCCCATGTTAAACGCTGTATGAAGGGAGCATACACTGTAAAGGGTCTCGGGGATCAGAGGGAGTAAGCGATCTTTTTCGATCCTTCCACGTGGGGATGGGTTTGCAGTAGTCGACTCCAACTCCAGGATCCCTTTTTAGACGAGCGACAGTAATGGTAAAGCTAATTCAAAATGCTAAGGGAAAGTGCAGACCTAAAGTCCTTTTAAGCTTCGAGTAATCTCGGCACACAGTCCTCTTTACTGCAATTAAAAGGTCCAACTTTCCTTCTCCAAGGAAATTTCAGTTGCGGAGAGGACGCCAGCTGCCCTTCGGCGCACGCGCAGTAACTACCGGGAGGCTCGCTCGGCCGTGTGTAGGCGGAGCTAAAGGTGCCGGGCAGTACGTCACCGCGCGTGCGTCACGTCGCGCAGGGCGGGGCTTCATGGTTGGTTGCCTCAGCGACGCCGATGCCTATTGCGGCTGCTGGCTGAGTGTTGCGTGCCGACGGCGGAGGCATGGAGGCTTCTTCCGGCTTGCAGGCCGACTGCGAGACGCTGCTGAGCCGCTTCCAGGAGCTAGACAGCGTGCGCTTCGAGGACTTCTCGGCGCTCTGGAGGAAGATGAAGTTTGGGAGGATCTTCTGGTGAGCGGCTGCCCGCGTTCCGGGCTCGCGGCCGGGGGGGCCCTGGGCGCGCGCGCTGCGTTGCGCCTGCGCGGTCGCTGCTCCGGCTGCGACTCGGACAGGCCCTGTAGTGTTCTGCTAGAACCCACGTTTAAAAACACACCGGTACCCGAGCAAAGAAAGCCCTGCGCGGCTGCGTTAATTTTTGCGTGCTGTCTGAGACCCCATCTACCCACCAGCCGGTTGCCTCCTACTCTTCCGCGGGCATCTCTCGTCGGGAGCCCCTTCCCTCCTCCCTTTGACCGCTGAATCCTTCACCCACATCTGGGCCCAGAGAACAGTTCCTACCGGAAAGTTTGCTCCTTAGCACACTTGTCTCACCACTTAACACTTTTAATCGTGTAGTGGAACAAGGGAGAGCGGGGGACACTAGTGATTAAGAGTACGGCTGATGGAGTCCAGCCCTGACTAGGATTTGAGGCAGGGTACTTGCTCCTTAAGCTTTCTTCCCTGGAAAATATTACAGAGTTGCTAATGACTGATGCAGTTGTAGTGAGGATTAAGAGATCTCATGGGTGCCTTCAATGGGTTTCAAGTATATAACATGTTAGCACTTTTAAATTTTTCGTTCACTAGACTGAACTTGAGAGCTATGATTGACAACATAGGCTATTGAAAAGCCTAATTAATCGATTGAATGAGACTTTGGGCTTAAAGCTGTGTTTTGCTCAATAAAATATAAAAATTCTCTTTTTTCTCTCTGCTAAACTATGCAGTTTGTAAATTATAGGGGGTGGGTGATGAGCTGTTTATTGTACAGCTAGTGAAAGGAGAGCCAATTTTTAAAATAGCTACTACGTGTAATGCACTCATAGTTTAATTTAATCCATAGAATATGAAAAAGGATATAATTATCGTTGTTGTACAAGAGAAGAAATTGATGCTTAAAGGAGGTTGATTTTTAGTAGATTGAGCTAAAAGGTTGTAGAGAACATTTTGGAACCTGTGTGTGCCAGTTTCTAAAACCTACGATCTTCCAGGTTGTACTCTTTTTTTTTTTTTTTTTTAGAATTTCTTTATTTTTTATTTTATTTTTTTCTTGTTCCAGAACTTTTGTTTGTTTATTTATTTATTTTTTATGGCCGGCTCAGCCTGCCCTGAGGGCAGGGCTGACGCAGTTTGTGGTGCTGGGGATCGAACCGCGGTCCCTGCAGCCGCCTAAGCTTTCCTAAGCAGGCGCTTTAGACCACTAAACCATCCTGCCAGGCCCTGTAATCTTTTTTTTTTTTTTTTTGTATTATGGTCGGCTCAGTCTGCCCTGGGGGTGGGACTGGCGCAGCATGTGGTGCCGGGATCGAACTGAGGTCCCTGTGGTTGCCTATGATTTCCTAAGCAGGCACTTTAGACCGCTGAACCATCTTGCTGACCCTCAGGTTGTACTCCCTAGAGCGGGGCTCATCAGGGAAATTTTTCCAGGCCAGGGTGCCCCCAGTTTTTACCTAATAGAGAAATAATTTTGAAGGCAGCACCATGTTCCCCTCCTTCCTTGTAATCAAATCAAATCAATTTGCTGTTCACTGCCAGGAGCACTGTTACTAAATGACAATTTCAAACATATTTATGTTTGTAAAGTATGTCAGTTACCTGTTTCTATTCAGTAATACACTTTGAGACATTTAGCTAAGAATGTTTTAGAAACACTTATGTATTGAGTACAGGGTCTTCATGGCCTCACTATATGGATCAGACTCTAGTGATCCTCTTATTTTCAGCCTCCCAAGTGCTGGGATTACAGGCACGCTCTACCACACCCAGTCTCACACACTAGCTACAGGGGTGGGGCAGCACAGCACATCTGAAAACAGACTTTTTAATGTACTCACATCAAATGTCACATCGAATATGATCCCTAAGGCACTCCACTTGGGAATGAAGTTGTAAGAAATATGTCATATTGACTTTATTACGATCTGAGTGCTTCTTAAAGAAGTTTTAATTAAGTTGGCAGTTTCAGGTAGTTGATCAGTGATAATTTCGTGTTTCTTCTCTACTCTTCTCAGTTTGGTAGGTAAAGCTGAAGGCTGTAGGCTGGGCTTACCTGAGCCTGTGTGGCTGAGCGGGCAGCACAACAGAAGAGCAGCTCTCGGCTCCTGAGTCCGAGGACGGCTGCAGCAGGAAATCTTTACTCTGTTATTGGCATCTCCTTTTTTTTTTTTAATGTATGTACTACCGGGTCTCACTGCACAGATCAGACTTGTAGTGATCCTCCTGCTTTCAGCCTCCCAAGCACTGGGATCGCAGGCACATGCCACCATGCCCAGTCTCAATTGCTATCTCAATGCACCTGGAGGAGCAGGGACCGCACAGCATGCTGGGGATCCAACTCTGGTCCCTGCATCAGTCTAAGCAGGTGCTTTAGTCCATTGAGCTATCTGGCCAGCCCGGCATCTGCTTTTAAGTATGTACTTGTTCTGCCTTATTTATTTATTTATTTACTTACTTAATCATAATTGTATATTTTTGTTTTACAGTGGCAAAATGAGGAATTTAGAAAAGAACACATTTTCAAAAGAAGCCTTAGTTTTGGCATGGAGATATTTTTTACCTCCATCCACCTTCCAGATCAGAGTTGGTGCTCTGTATCTGTTGTATGGATTATATAATACCCAGCTGTGCCAACCAAAACAAAAGGTAATGCCTATGAATTATGTCCTTTGAGCAGAAATGTGAAATGGGTACCCTGTCTATCCTACAGTACACTGACTAAAATAGAAATAGCTTATTTTAAAATTGTAGCACATTTACAGATGAAAGTTTACATTTTTACAATTTTTTTAAACTTTTATTGCAGATCAGAGTTGCACTAAAGGATTGGGATGAAGTTTTAAAATTTCAGCAAGATTTGATAAATGCACAACATTTTGATGCAGCTTATGTTTTTAGAAAGCTACGACTAGACAGAGCATTTCACTTTACGGCAATGCCTAAATTGGTATGTCCACTTAGGTAATTATTTTTTTGAAATGACTGATAATACTTTATTTTCCAGAAAAAAAACTTGATCTCCAGAAAAATGGAAAAACCATTAGTATTGTTTAAGACATGTAGCTTTCTTAAAATAGAAAAATAGTCTACTTTCTTCCTTGCAAATGAAGTTCAGCCTCTGTTTTTGAATGTGGTATTTCATATATATAATTGCTGGCTAAGCCTTCCCTGGGTGGGGCTGGTGCAGCCTGTGGTGCGGGGAATGGAATTGCAGTCCCTGTGGTTGCTTAAGCTTGCCGAA